>LQRL01132404.1:19983-31373 GCA_001703475.1 Hydroides elegans | reverse complement strand
TATTTATTTGTTTTATTATTTGTTTAGTTCGTTAACTTTTCTTGTAAATGCTACTCCTCCTAGAGTTGTGGGCCGATTTTAATGAAACTTGGTATGATTGCTAACAATGTTCTGAGGTATCTAAAAACTGCTAGCTCGTGCTTATATTGCTTATATAAGCAAAGTTATGCTTACTTTTATTTTCCCATTTAAACGCTTTATGGGAAAACATGCGATTATGATGTACAAATTTACACACCATTCTATTCATTTAATCAAATTTATATCTCTGCATGAAATTCCTTCTTTATTAAACTAAAACAAATGTATTCGATAGTGTACTGTATAGCCGACTGTTACGTCATAATCATAATAATAGCGATAATAGCGATTCGATTATTAAAGAAGAGTGGATCAAATATTAATTTAGACACCATAATATCGATAAAATAAAATTTATATATCCGATTTTGCATATACATGCCTTCCATTTAATTGGTTATATCAATGATTGTACATATAAACGTGCTTACCGACGTATAACTCACATCGTTGTTTAACCTGCACCCCATGAAGGGTTTCAAAATCCTGTTTATTGCTCTCACACTAAATTTGGCTTTTTCTAAATATCGTGTATTTTTCATCATTACCCGATGCCAGTGCCTTATTTATGTTGCCATTTCTTATCCTTTCTTTAAACAACCCACAAAGACGTAACAGCAGCTCAAATTAAATACTATTTTCGCTATTGTGTCGATGAATCAAGCAAAAATTTCAATTATTTTACAGGTAAATCCAAAAATGAGTAGTTTATGCTTTAGAAATCGGAGTAACCCGCACCGTTGTATTAACTGCACCTGTGTATTTTGTATGCTTTACCCCGCGGGCTATACACCGAAAATTACGGTAAAACTCTGTTTTCGTGTTTCATGTTGCATATAGAAAACACAAATTAGGTGTGCATTTGGAGGGGTGTGGACATTTTACATATCTTTTAACAAAATCGGTTAAATGTGCTATAAAGCTATACCGAATAAACATAGTTAAGGTAGAAACACATATGAGGAAACAACGCTTGTTTCCTTTTGGAAACAGCCACTTTTTTGCGTTACGCAAAAATGAAACAACGATGAAACAATGGGGAAACAACGATGAAACAAGCATTCGGGTGATCACTGAAAATGTTGAACCGCGAAAATGTAATTAAAATTTTAAAGCGTGATGTTTATGATTATTGCGTCACAAAGATTGCTGTAGACAATTGCAAAAGCATTGTTCGGTTCAATTGTTATAATTTATTACGTAATTTCGACATTCTATTGCTGCAATTGATTGATAATGAACAATTATACATTAATAATATCCAACATTTGAGGCAATAATGCATTTGAAACATTGCGTTTACGCCAACGCTTGTTTCCTCGTTGTTTCCTTCTTGTTTCATCATTGTTTCCTCGTTGTTTCTACGTTGTTTCCTCGCATTGACACGCCAACAAGGAAACAATGGGGAAACAAGCGTTGTTTCCTCATATGTGTTTCTACCTTTAGTTGATAATTTCATAGTTATAAGGGTAAACTAAAGTTGTGCAAGGTGTGGCACACTGTCCTTGGACAGTCTTGTATAAATTATATTGAACTAAAAGCTTACAATTTTAATGAAACATTTGAGCATATACCAAAGACAAAGGTGCATATAGGAGTATAACGATTTCCCAAATAAAAAAATGCTTAGATTACGCCTCGGATGTCACATATTTGTGATGCAAATTTGATTCACTACCCTTTAAATATAATATGATTTTTGTGAAATTATTTTTCCATCTTTATTTTGTAAATCAACAAAATCTCTTCGATTAAAACAATGTTCAATAATAGTACTCTTCACGACTTACCATGCTTTTTATGATTCTTTGTCGTTGCAAGAGCCGTGGTTATACAAAAGAAGATACAGCTAGGCGATCCCGAAGGTATAAATACGATGTAATGAAATTATAGTTTTTACACGGCCGCTCTTTGTGTATATGAAATTACACTCCTTGTCTATTTGATTATTATTTTTTTTGGATCACATTTGAATTATAAATGAACATGATACAATATAAAACTGATATAATAACAGTATCTATCACCAATCTCTAACTTTGTTTTCCATAGAGCTAATCAATTTTTGTCATGATAAAGTGTAAAATTTTAACCAAATGGCTCATTTAATAATCGTTTGAACAAAACAGTTTTTAAGCAGAATCACTAGAGAAAGGAAGGAAAAACGGTGCGATCTTTGGCAGGCATGTAAGAAGAGGCTGTTGCCGAATATCAGTGGATAGAGCTGCATCTTTGCTAAGCGGCGAATGATCGCCTTGGCATGGCCAATGCGTATCGTAAATTGGGAGTTCGCGATAGCATCTATGCGTTCTATGCGAATTCCCGTGGCGTCCTCTGGTGATGTTGTAAACGTCGACCAGATGTTGGATTATATCTGTAACTTTGAGCTTAATTCAGCAGGCAGACTGTTCTGGACATTAATACAACTCAATGCTGCCTCATGCAGCACCTTCCAGTGCTGCTTGAAAGAAACGGTTGGACTGTGTTCAGATGGCATTAGTCGTTCGAGTGGAAAAATGATGTTTAACGCAAAACTGCGCCCATTAAATGTCGCTTTCCAGCACCGTTTAACTTAATATGGCATTGCCAGTTTACCTTGTACTTATAGCGATTCTAATGGTCCTGTCTTTCTCTTCCGCCTTCTGTTACTGTTTATCAGGAGTAGACTAAATCTGTACAAAGCATGGATGTTTGGGACCTCTCGACTTTGCATGGCTAGTCAGTGAACGTTTGCTCATATTTCTTGTTATATTCATTATATGCGTAACTCATTCCGTATCGGCTTTGGGTCGACATTGCCACGCACTTCATTGGGTTTCAAAAAATGTTCAACGAATCATTGGTTTGACGCTGCAAGCGCGCACTCGACTTTTAATAGCCTAGAATATGTAGCAATATTCATGAGGTTAAATGTGGTGGTCATGATCTTGTTTGTTTGGCTGAAGCTAATTTCCACAAACGGGCCATGAAATCACGATAAACAGCTTTGCTATCTCTGAAAACCATTGCCAACCATTTGTCGACCATGTCTACGTCGCCGTTACTAGCATGCTTCGCGTTTATGAGAAATGGACGGCAGTCCTGGTTATAACACTCACGTAGATTTGATTCACTAAAGGCATTTTCTGTGCAAGGTACTTGCAACAAAGCTTATAGTCTAGACTTACTCATACCATTAACTGCTGCCAAGCATGGTTTTTCTTGCCCAACGATATAGGAATCGAGCGGTCATCTAGATGAATATTTTTCATTCCAGATTGATGTTATTTTTGTCGCTCTTTAATTGGCTTGTAGGAAAGCGGAACAGATGAACCTTTAACATACATCAAGTAAAAATATTTATAAACTGGCTTTAATAAAATACCATTCCTATTAGGCAAAAGGGTCATTTGCTACACTAGAAATATCACTTTTATGATTCAATTCAAACAATACAGTGATGCATCTGAGATGCGACTTTGGAAAATGGCACCACCAAATTGCATCAGTTTTCTGACGCAGGCGCGCCAGTTGGGACAGTTTTGCCAATTTAATAGACATTTGTTAATGTAAATTTTTTTTAAATTAAATAGCTTCTTTCGTCACAAAAAACCTCGCCAAGCAGAGTCCCTCTAATGGTACCGTATGATAATTGTTTATGGAAAAGAACAATGGCAATCTCTGTGTCGTTCTGATGGAATTCATTTATATTCAAACCAAAATATATTAAAATGTGATCGCCCAAAATTGATCAATTATTTCAATTTGATATTTTATTTGATTTTTCCTTTTTTTTTGGTGAGCCATTTGTCCCTTAACTCTCTGTCGTCTGCTGTCGGATGTTTCATTTTTTTTAAGCTCTTCTAACTTTCTTTCATATACATTTTGAACCTGCAAATATTAGGATTTTATCTAAAAAGCATAGTATTCATAGTATTCAGTTTGCATGAAATCTTTGAAAACCCTTTTGTCTGATAAACCCCAGCAGTTAGAAATGTTTGACATTACCTATTATCGCGGGCGTGAGCAAAACATTATGTCAGCATATGTTTATAATAACATTCACCTGAAATATCCATGTTTTAGAATCAAACAAGGTAATTGTTTTAAGCCGTTTCACTTATTCATTATGAATGCCTACCTGTTGAAGTTTATTTTGGTTGTCTTTTATTTTTTTCCACTCCAGTTCTTGCATTCTGGCTCGCTTTTTGAAATCCCTGATATGACCTAAAACAACCATAATACTTAGTTACTTGATAAAAATGAACTTCATATTTTTCTATTGAGAAAAATGTAAGAATTCCTCTATTATTATTAAATTTTGAGATGCGTATCAAAGATCAGACAACTTAACAATTTTACCTTGATTTAGTGCATATATTGACCGAATCCGAACTGTTGTTTCTTTTATTTTGCCACTTACCTTTACCTTCTTTTGACTTTTTTGAACTAACAGCTCTTCATATGTAAGTGCTGCAATGCTTTTATTTTTTTGTAACCCTAGGTGTCTTTTCTATTTGAGGTTGACTATAGCCTAGACTATCTGAAGTTGCACAGCTTGTGTCACATTTGTCTTTTACATAGGTTTTTAGGCGGGTTGACGTTCTGTGAAAAATTTACGCAGTTAAACATCCGAAAAATGGAAAACATGCATTACACATCCAACCTTTTATACTAATTTGAATTTGCCTCCTACGTTGACCGTACTTGTTAGACCACGCTTGTACGATGCACGTTATCACTGATACGTTTACACTAGACCGCCAATTACATGTTCGTCTACCATATACGTTTATTAAAAATCATTTAAATATACATATAAGTAGTTTTATAGCCTATTGTGTCCTTAGGGTAATTATGATATCGTTGTTATGTTACAAATAATTTGCGATCCCACTAATCAAAATATAAACATTTTTTTTGTATTGTGAACGTAAAGCTCTGTTGCCAGACGGCCTCGCGCTTCGCTAATGGGCGATATTCAAACAATAGCAGGTTTTTTATTTCAACAAGCAATCTTGAATAAGTACGTTATACATGACATGTCCTTTATCATCAGTACAAAGCAAGATGTTTTGATCTTATTTATTTACAATTAAGGATGATCAATATTTACATGCTTTTTGCAAAAAGTTTTATTGTCATTAAAATAACTATCGAACAATCCTAACATAACCAGAGTATTATCTTAGTTCTCAAACATATCATTATTGCAAATATGTTTTATATATATTCAATTAAATATGACATTATAACATATATGAACTATTCATCTCGTAGTAAATAAATAAAATCTCACCCTTTAGGTGTTTTATGACTTATCTTTTTTCCAGAATATAAAACATACGATTTTATTAATTCAATAAAGTAATACTTAGTAATAAATTTTGGTAACTGAACATGAGCTAGCTATTTTATCGATTTTACTGTGCCTTCGCCAATTTTCTTTTTCTTATCTTCTTTCCTCCTGTTTAAAAAAAATAATATTTTTGTCATAGATTAAATGATGAAAATGCATAACAAATATTTTAATATGCTATCATCTTTTTATGTTGTATGAAGTGTACGTGTTATATTGCACATTAACTAATTCAATAAGATTTAGAATAAATGACCTGTTTTTGTCTGACGTTTGGTTGTCAAGCCGTACCGAGACATATTGGCGTTGACAAGTTCTAGTTCTTCTCCTATGGTCATCCCGGGGAACCCAACTGTTGGCGACCTCAATAAATGACTTGTATCATTTTTCATATCCTATCTCAGGATCATCATCTAGTGTCAAAATCTTTAGAATGCTGTTCTTGCATTGACTAAATTTCATAAAACTGTTTTAATGGGCTTATTAAAATGAATTAAATCAAACCATACTGAAAAAAAAACTGTTTATAATGTTAAAAATATAGCAATTGTGTTATATGGGACGAGCTTATCAGTTTATAAATGACGTACTTGACATGCCCAATCATGGGCCTTAGCGTGCATTACGCTGAGAAAAGGTTTCGTTTCTGTGGCAGGAACAACGTCGGGAAAGGATTTCGCCAGGCGAAGGAGCCAGAGATAGTGCTTACAATTCACGTCCTGAAATTAAAGTAATTTTATAAGATAATGTATGTGCGTGTGAAGACATTGTGTTTTGTATGCACAATAATGTGCGAAAGACTCAATATTCAAACGTTATTGCCGCACGAATGCAAAAAAGGGGATATTCACATTTATATTTATAGATTTAGATTTAAATTTTGATATATTTGAATTAAAGAATGCTAAATTAGATGATGCCACTGATTCGAAAGCAAAATTAAAGTTAATGTCTTCGGTTAGGGAAGCTGTGGGAGTGCTTATTCTCTCGTCATTACCTGGCAAAAAACCTGGCAAAAACGTGATAGTTTCCTTCAAAAGCTCAAGATGTAGGAAAAGCGGATAAGCGAAAATCTTGCCTTGAAACATGTTTACGCCTTAATATGATATGGCATGGCGGCAACATGCCATGAAAAGGCCAGTTTCATCAAGACTCGCTATTCCTCTCGAACTTGTCTTCGCCTCTCTCCGATGTGATTTACCACAGTTTACAGACGTCTGAATAAAATTTGCATAGATTTATTCAAGAACCATTATAATTTTATAGTTCAAACTATAAAGATATAGTTTATTATTATATTACAGGAGCGACGAGTAACGGCGAAATTCAATGAAATCAAGTTTCGAACCAAAAATATAAATTTACATGCTTTCAACTAATAGTCCGGTCGGTAATACCACCCAAATATGAATCCGTGTGCATTGCTTGTAAAATCGTGAAACTATTCATTTTTCTGAATGGTCTTGAGGTACTCTTTGAAATAAAATATGTTTCCATTTTTTTTTGAATATTAAAGTGTGAAATTTATGATGGCCGAAAAGCTCATCTTAGCCAGAAAAACGTAAATGATAATTAACGAATCATTGTATTTGAACAAAATTCGCTAAAGATTAATACTTAAAACAGCTTCTACGACTAAATTGAGAAAGCGTCCAACATTCAATGCTCCAGATTATCATTTAGAAAAATTACCATAGCCGGGAAGTGAAAAAAAAAAAAACGTTTAAATTTTGCCAAAACCCGACTTTTATTGTAGGCATATCTGTAAAGCTTGTGGTCGACGTCGACATGGCAAGCATGTATTGCTTTGGAGGAAACCGAAGCCTATCCAACTGATAGACGAGAAATTGAAACTTGCGTAAGGAATCGGCAAGTGTTGTCGCATCCATAATGGATTTCTTAAAACACGAAAATAGGTCAAACTAAGGATTTTACTCGTATCTTAAATGTTCCAATTTTCATCAAAAAATAAAGTAGGTATAAATATAATATATGACTTAAACAAAATGTATGTAGAATAAAATTAAGTAAAAGAACTAACTCAGCCTCAATCTTCAGACAGAGTTTTTAACGTTGCGATAAATGCGCGCATTGAGGGCCCAGATGACTCGTTAAGATAGGAATGTGTCGTTAGAACTTGCTGTACTTTGTTATTCATTCTAACACAATGTTTAATCCATTTAATGTTTGAATAAATACGTATTAATTATTATGCCAAAATGCATGATATTTTGCATTGGTATGGTTATTTTTCTTTTAAGATATATAGTTATTCCTTTAAACAAGGAATGTATAAAGTCTTACGTGTATAAAGTCTTACGTGTCTATGATATGGTTAAAACTGCATGAAATTTACCTGTGAATGAATACTCGAATATCCTATATTTTATATATTTTTCAATATTATAGTATTGTTTATCCAACTTTTAAAAACAATCACCTTCTTTCAAAATTGGATTTGAAGGCCATAAACCAATGAAGTACAAGCCACTTATTGTAGACATTGCTACAAAGCCACATTTGCAACGATAGACATTAAAACATAAAAGACAATTTAAACATTAAAACATTAAAAGACAATTTGGTACCTCGGCGATACGGAATGCGATGAAATGTTTAAAAAATCAATTTTATAGATTCATTTCCTCCATCTGCAAATAATATTGAGCTAAGTATAAGAGGTATGATATGTGATATATATTTTTGTAAAAGATCATATTTTTTAGTTTTTTTTTTTCATATATTAAATACATAAATATGTTTACAGAAAGGTAAACATATACATTAAAGAATCAGTTAATTTGTGGATTTATAAACAGACGTTTCTACATATACTGTATATAGATATGTACATATATATACATTAAATAACAAGCCAATACAACACTTTAACGTATTTAGAGTGTATCAAACAAAAAGGACAAGTTTAAAAGACATACCTTTAAAAATGTTAGTACTCATTAAGGCACATCATTTGATATGATTGCAGCTAGATTTACCTAGTGTTTCATTGATTACCCATTTTTCAGATAAATATTTTTCCGAGAGTGAGTTTTTTTAGGCTATAATACATATATATATATTTTTTGATATTGTTTAAAAAAACACAGCTTCCGGGTTCCTATCGAACGGCCGTTATACTGCATTGTGCACGTGATGACATGTGTATCCATATATGTCGAGAAGATGAGGTGCATGCGATTCCCTCCCGAATACGGGTCCTTATGCTAGCTTTTCTCGCATCTTATTGCACGCATCGCTCAAAATAGAGACTAGGTTTTCTTTTGGTATGCTATTGCGATCGAAAGCATTCTCTTTTAAACCGACAATCGACGCACAATTGCGCATTAGTTAATTTATATGGACACTCTTGCGCAGAAAGGCGCCGTTCACGCTATACCCAAATCCCAGCGCTTTCCAGTGCCTTTGCATGTGTTGGCATATTTGTTTGGACGTTTGAGCGACGTCAAACAAACACCCGGTCAAACACCCGGTGTCTGCGCTGCAGCCTCATTGCGCCCATGTAGCAGATGAGGAAAGATCACGTTGATCCGAGCGGCCAAGTAGCGTTTCATGTCTTCTCCTATGTACAGCTTGGCGGCACCGTACTTGCCATTGGTCTTGTGGCACCTGACGCGAACCGGTTGCGTGTCTGGATAGGCGGGCACAAGGGTCATGGCAGCCACCTCGCTGCAACGTACATACGTGGAAACGCCGGTGCGTTGCGCTCCACAATCGAATTTCAACCAGGACTGTAGGTAAACGCGCACAAGCGAGATGTGCTTCGTCGTACACGATTTTAAAAGATTAATAATCATGATATTTATATTATTTTGTAATATTAGAATAAAAAATGTAATACTATTTTACTAATTTAAAACATTTTCAACAATTAAATATTCATATATTAAAACATAGCATACCCTGGCAACGAGGTCCTCTAACGAGCAGACGGCACGTAGTGCTCTGTATTGTATGAACGTAGCTGCTCTGGACCGAGTAGTGTAGACAGGAGCGTCTGTTTTAGCTCATGCCGCCTGATGGTCACCTTCTTGTTCTGTGACTTTTGCCACGCATCGGTTGTACAGATGGCCGACGCGATGTGGGCGTGCTCAAAACGCATCATTTGAAGCATGGCCTGTAGAAACAGCTTCATTCACACTTTTCAAGCATAACAACCCGAACAATTATTCAATTATATAGCCTTACCACTGAAAGAAAAATAAATATAAATGACACAAGATTTTTTAAAATCTAAACTGAGTATTTGTATTTTTTATTATCCCAATTAGTTTTTTTTTATGATTGTGACAAAATATATATGAGGTATAATATTATTTAAAAGTATTATTTCATCCGCAAGTATTTTATGTACTTATATTTTTTGTTTATTATCCCCCGTGAAACGGAGGGATATTGGGTTGAGCTTGTCCGTCTGTCCGTCCGTCTGTCCGTCCCCCTCGACATAGGGTAGTTTGTGCACGCGAGTTTGGTATGAAGGAGTTGAGCTAGAGCCTTCAAATCTTATACACGTATAAACCAATATCTGAAGTTGTGCCTCGTTACAGTTTCATCTCGATCCGTTAAAAATTGTCGATTCTGGAGCACTTTAAAAATGGTATATTTTTTACTTTTTTCATGTGCCAAGCCATTTGTGCACGCGAGTTTGGTATGTAGGAGTTGAGCTAGAGCTTTCAAAATTAATACACTCATAAACCAATATCTGAATATGTGCCTCGTCAAGGTTTTATCTCGATCAATTGAAAATTGTCGATTCTGGAGCACTTTAAAAATTGCCGATTTTTAACTTTTTCAGGTGCCAAGCACTTTGTGCACGCGAGTTTGGTATGAAGGAGTTGAGCTAGATCTTTCAAACTGAATACACGTATAAACCAATGTCTGAATTTGTGCCTCGTCGAAGTTTCATCTCGATCGGTTGATAACTGTCGATTCTGGAGCCTTTGAAAAATGGCAAACATTTCATATTTAGTCGAGGAAATGCTGGTGATAATATAAGATATTATCCATTAAATATGTGTGTATTCGGATGATAGGCACTATTTGCCCTGACTTAGCGAGTTGTGAAGCACAAATTCAATCTCATCATAGTTTCATGTCGATCCGTCTCCAATTTTCTTCAATGATGGAACCAGCTTTAGATGAATTAAACTAGAGCTCTACTTTACATAACAGCCAAATATTGAAGCTGTGCCTCGTCAGGGTTTCATGTCGATCGACCACAAATATTTAAAATGAAAAGGTGTGATGAAAACGTGAGAACGACGTTGTGAAAGAGACATTGTGAGAAAGTCGTTATAATGAAAGACGAGAGAAAGACGTTGTGGGAAAGACTTGAGAAATTCGTTGTGAGATTGACTTTGTAAGACAGACGTTGTAAGAAAGACGTTGTGAGAAATACGTTGTGGGATAGACATTATGAGAAAGACGTTGTGAGAAAGCCATTGTGGGAAAGACATTGTTAGAAATTCGCTATGAGAAAGACGTTGTAAGAAAGACATAGTGAGAAAGACGTTGTGAGATAGGCGTCTTGAGAACGGCGTTGTGAGATAGACGTTTTGAGAAAGACGTTGTAAAAAAAGTCATTGTGAGATGACGTTGCATGAAAGACATTGTGAGAAAATCGTTTTTAGAAAGACGTTGTGAGAAAGACCTTGTGGGAAAGAAGTGAGAAATTCGTTGTGAGAAAGACATAAAGGCAAAGACATTGGGAGAAAGTTGTTATGAGAAAGTCGTTGTGAGAATGAGGTTGCAAGAAAGACGTTGTGAGGAAGACGTTGTGAGAAAGACGTTCTGATATAGGCGTAATGAAAAAGACGTTGTGGGAAAGTCCTTTTGAGAAAGACGTTGTGAGAGGACTGCATTAAAGACATTGTGAGGAAGTTGTTTTTAGAAAGACGTTGTGAGAAAAAAGTTGTGACAAAGACTTTGAGAGAAATTCGTTGTGAGAAAA
>LQRL01132404.1:0-11727 GCA_001703475.1 Hydroides elegans | reverse complement strand
AGTGATAGTGCTATACGCGACTTATTTTGAAATATTACCTTTGATGAAAATGCTTTTTGTACTTTTGGAAAAGATAGATAAAATATAAAACCTATGTGGCGCAATATATAATAATGACGTAATAATTCGATGCGATAAATGTGCAATTGAGTGACTATGAACATTTCCAGAAGAACAATTACTTGTCATGCTAAAAGATAAAAATATAAAGCTTCTAATACAAAACCTTTAAATATAACATGGACATCATACAATATAAAACTTATTACACTTGCAAAATCTTGAAAGATGAAGGATGAATTTTAGAATAACTGGTAAATAGGTCCATATTTTAAACAACTTATACATAAAATGACATGAAAAAAACTTACACTTTATACAGGACATGGTGTATACCTTTTTTAATCATTGTCCGATCAAGAATGATACTTTTTCGTGTGTTTTTTAAGCCACTTAGATTGCTAAATACATTGCAACAAATATCGCAACAACTTTGATGAACTACTCGATGTTCGTTGCACAACGCTTGACTTTTAAAATATTTTTTTTACAGACATAGCACTGGACCCGAGGAAGTTCGTGACTGGTTGTCGTGTCGACTTTCGCTGTCTTCCGCAGTGCCTCATTCTGACCAGTTGACATGTCGGCTTTATGCGGCTGCACATTCTTCGGCATCGACTCTTTCAAACTGAAACGAGAGAACAAAAAAATCTGAAAAAACTCTGAGAAGAATGTAAACACCTGTAGAATATAGAACTTTGTTTTAAAAAAATACAAAAAGATTAAACAAATGCAATTCATATATCTACTTAGGTTTATAAAATGGATAACTTTCCGAGAAGCTATTAGTTGGGGACAGATAGATGCTGGAAGGAAAAAAAAAACATTTAAATTCTAGTAGTTCAATTTAATTACCTTGTGGCCTCTGCAAGCTGCCTCCGTAGTTGTTCTATTTCCTTGGCCATTGCATTCATGTCGTTTGCACATTGCTCCTCGGCCCGTCTCCTTTGGCTCCGCTCCTTTAAGTACATTCAAAACATCAAGACATTTAATTGGCAAAATAGAAAACCAAACAGTTATTTTCATGCTTATTTGACCGAATTCGGTACTTTTTTTAGATAACAAATTCTAATGGATTCCATTTAAATGATTGTGAGTATGACAATAGTCTTTTTTAAACTATGACCTTGAGATTGACCGATGTGTGCTCGTCCAATAAGCTACATAAATGATAATAATACCTGTTGATTGCGACCGTAATACTTACCTCAAAATGTTCTTTTTTTTTCAGGCTTTTGTTCTCCATCACCGTTTCCTCCGCGCTATTTCACAGCTTAAGGGCCCTGGTGAATCCTCGGTATAGGACATGTGAAATGCCGAGGTAGTCCTCTTGCCCTTCTTCTTCTTCAATGATATGCGGTAGGAATCTTCAAAGATTCGCGGTAAAGTGCTGGTGGTTAAACGGACTCACGAAGTCTATCGCAACCTTGACCGTATTTTAAGTGTTAATGACCTGGAAAAATGAATATAAATATATTCACAAGGCTTAGTCTGGCTTGAGCACTTTTATCAATATTATATTCACAGTTTCTTATGTAAAAAAGGATATTATTATATACTATACAAATTATAAAAACAAATCATTAGATAAGTTACATTGATTTATCTTAAGACTTCCATATAAAGCAATCACCTGATTAGGTAAACAGCCAGGTATAACAATCATCTGCCCGACCTGCTGTGCTATTGTCATGGGAACAACGTTGATGTTGCGCAGTCGTTCAATGTCATCCCCATCCAGGTAGTGAGATCTCTGCTGGATGGGGTCATCTTTACTCCCAGTTTTCTCTGGTAGGTATCTGAAGATAAAGACCAAAAAAGTGATTAAATAAAGTGATATTCCACTAATTATTTAATTGAAGGCCCTACAAATGGAATGAAAAATAACTGTTATCAGTATTAAAGTCACATAAAATACTCGAAATTACCTAACGACTTTATCGTAAGACTCCCGATGAAATATATGCCATAAGCAGGCACTATCAGAGCTGCTCTGATACACACACACATTGGCGGCGTCCCCCTGATCTTTATGGATTGCTACCGTGTGAAGGTAAAACGCAGTAACTCACAAATCGATGTTATCGCTGTTTAAATAGATTTCAAATGGTAACACACATAAGACTTACTGCGCTTATCCCGCAACTGTACACTGCAACGCATTGCGTTGTAGGAATTATAATGAACTCGTATGCTGTCTAAACTATTGGGCCGGGTGAGGGTGGTGTTAACCAGAAAAATCTCAATTTTGGACTTACTGCGTTTTACCTTCACACGGTCGATTGGGTTAGGGTCCATCGCGTGTGTTGCAGTGTGGCCGGCGAAAACTTTCGGCCCGCCAAAGGGGCATTCTTGCCACGGGAGAGATGATATCTAACAAATACAATATAGAACATATGATCAAAATCATGAACTATGTAATATTCATTCAATCTAATTAATGTCTCTCTATTTCGTTGGCCATTGCATTCATGTCGTCTCCTTTGGCAGCAAAAAGTTACGCTTGGGTTGCGTATTTCCCCAATTTGTACATTTCTCTGATGTGATTTTCGACGTCGCCATCTATATACTTGCTATAGTGGTCTTTTTCCATATTTTGGACGGACGGGTGGACTGACGAAGCTGCTTATTGATTAATTCCGTTTTATCAATGTACTTTCCGAGAGCTCGGCAAACGCAGTTTCCGTCGCGTCTTATATATTCTATTGCGCCAGATGAGTCAAGGTGCTTACTTAAGGTTGCATATGAAACTATAGTTGACATTAAGATTATGTTTCCATGTAGAATAATATTTGTCAAACAATAAAGTGTAAATAATAAATTAAGAAAATCTCCAATTGTGAAGAAAGTAATGAACCGAGGTTATTTTGAAACAAAATATGTATGATTTTTATCAGGACAAGTTTAATTAGTATTTACCATCCGAAATGAGTGAAAACATAAAAGTACCGAAAAAAACTTGTGATTGATGATGGCTTATAGGGATCACCATTTCAATTCTGTGATACATGTGGCAAAATATGTCTATTTTCATTTTAGGTATTGCCTTGAGTTGACGTTTTCCATCACAAACATGTCAGATATCTAGATTCTATTTTTGTTCATCCCGCTCTGTTTTTTCTTTGTGCATGTAGCCGTATTTCCTTTATCCCTTCTATGTAATTGAGATAAATTTCGAGATTGGTATCTGATCATTGATATTGGCATTGTGCCATTTTTTATTAAAAGGATTTTTGACAGCAACTTATTTTGACAGACAAACAAAAACAAAACATATGAACGTGAAATATATATATAGCCCTTTGCTCTCAGACTATAACACCAGTATGTAAATAAAGTATGCAACTCAAGAATCATAAGCGGCATGCTACATATTACATAATCAGCAAATTATTTTAAATATATCGCATGCTTATGTAAATGACATAACTAAAATCTTAAAAAACCAAGAACAAAGATGCACATAGGGGTATAGCGATTTCACAAATAGTAAATTACCAAGATTACGCATCGGGTGTAACATATTTATGATACAAATTTGATTCACTACCCTTTTATGATACTAATTTCATAAAATTCCAACTTAAGTTTGTATACCAAGAACATCTAATCGATTAAAAAAAATATTAAACAAACGATTAAACGACTTCATATAATTTTTTTATTCCTCTTCAGCGCGAGAGCCGTGGTGATTCAAAGGAAGATACAACTAGGCAGTTTTTTATATAAAATATTATGTAATGAAATCCTAGTTATTACAGGGCCTTTCTTTGTGTATATGAAATTAAACTCCTTGTTGTATGCATTTTGTTAAATTCGCCAGACCGGTTTCGAACGGAAACATCTTCAATGGATCAAATGATAAACCAATGTGACGCAATTAATAATAGTGACGTTATAAAATAATATGCTTATTCTGCAATAACTGATTCACAATGAGTTTTTGGAAAAAAAAATCTTGAAATGCAAATATATATATACATAAATTTATGTATATATACGGCATCACATTTAAATTATACCTGAACATGATACAATATAAAACTGATACAAATAAGAATCTATCATATATCTCTAGCTTTGTTTGCATTGAGCTAATCTATTTTTGTTACCATTCCTATTAGGCTAAAGGGTCATTTGCTCCACTAGAAATATCACTTTTATGATTCAATTCAAACAATACAGTGATGCATCTGAGATGCGACTTTGGAAAATGGCACAGCAAAATGTCATCAGTTTTCTGACGCAGGCGCACCAGTTGTGCCAATTTAATAGACATTTGTCTATGTATTTTTGCATTCAAACCTGTTTGATTCGATAAATAGACAGTCTCACCTTGGACAAACTTCGGCTATGTAATATCACTATTTACATTCTGTCTTTACCTAGGCTCACTTATGATATCTTTATGTATTGTTAACATGGGCAAATACTATTATAGCGTCAATTACATCCCTTATTAAAAAAGAGTTTTTATACCAACGCATTGCTGGTAAAATGCAGTCAGATGTAACATATTTATGATACAAATTTGATTCACTACCCTTTTATGATAATAATTTCATAAAATTCCAACTTCACTTTGTATATATTCGATTAAAAAAGTGTTAAATAATAGTACTCTACACGACTTAATATGATTTTGGTGAATCCTTGTCGTTGTAAGAGCCGTGGTATACAAAACAAGATACAACATGGCAGTCCCGAAGGTACTAAAATGATGTAATGAAATCCTAGTTTTTGTTATTATTATTATTATTTTCTGTTTGATATTTTTTTTCCTCCAGACCGGTATTTAACAGAAAGATCTTCAATGGATTAAATGGAATATCCATGTGACGCAATTTATGATAGTGACGTTATAATTTGATGTGCTAATTCTGCAATAAATGATTAATAAATTTTAAAAAGAACAATTTCTTGAAATGATGAAAAAATATACAGCATCACATTAAAATTATACATGAACATGATACAATATAAAACTGATGCAATAACATAATCTATCACCTATCTCTACCTTTGTTTGCTAATCTTTTTTGTTGTTATAAAGTGGGAAATGTAAACCAAAGTTTTCATGTTATAATCTTTAGAACAAAAACAGTTGTTTTAGCAGAATCACTAAAGGGTAGGAAGGAAATTCGGTGCGATAGATAATTGGGAGAGCGCGATAGCCTGTAATGCCCTCGGAATATGCATCAGCAGACATGTAAGAAGAGGCTGTTTCCGAAAAGCAGCGGATAGAGCTGCATCTATGCCAAGCGGTGAATGACCACCTTGGCATAGCCAATGCGTATCGTAAATCGCGATAACATCTATGCGTTCTATGTTCTATGAGATTTCTTCGCGTTCTCTTTGTACTGTTGTGAACGTCGACCAGCTGTTGGATTATGTCTGTAACTCTAGGCTTATATCTGCATGCTGTCTGCTCGAGACAATGATTCAACTGGGCATTGCTACAACTCAATTGTTGCCTCATGCAGCACTTCCCAGTGCTGCCTAGAAAGAAACGGTTGGACTGTGTTCAGATGGCATTAATATTTCGAGCGGAAATATGATGTTTCACGCAAAACAGCGCCCACTAAATGTCGCTTTCCCGCACATTTTTACTCAAAATGGTATTTCAGGTTTTTGTTGTGCTTATGATTGGTCTAATGGTTCTTTGTCTTACTCTTCCGCCTTTTGTCCCTGTTTTTCAGGAGTAGACTGCACAAAGCATGGATGTTATGACCTTTCGACTGTGCATGGCTAGTCAGCACGTTTGCCCATATTGCTCAAGTGAATTGTTTTAGAACATGATGGTCCATTTCTTTTTATATTCATTATATAGGTGACTCATTCTCCGTATCAGATTTTGGTCGACATTGTCACGCTCTATATCGGGTTTCGGGTTAAAGACTTATTTTTTTGCGCTGCAAGCCCGTACTCAGCATTTTGTTGGATTACTAGAAATTGTTGCCAACAATTTGTTGATCTCCATAGCCAGGAAGCGTTGCATCGTCACGAATCTCATTTTGTTTTTCTTTAAATTATATGTTTGTTAGGTATTTCAAATCTATTCTATTGCATGTAATTATGTAGTGATTTCAAATATGTGTTTTATATATCATCTTCAAGTTTTGCGACGTTTTCTTAGATATTAAATTAACACAAGTATAAATACGCTTATATTTAAAAAAATGTACATTCATCAAATAATTCTTTCATATTTGTTTGTACACGTAACATGGACACAAAAATTATTTTGCGGTTCAATATTGATTATCCGCTTTTGTGCTTCTTACTCCTTAATGACCAACGATTCTTTCACATTTGAGTTGTTGTCCCTTTTGACCCCTTTTTTGTAGGGGCAAGGCTATTATGACATTGTTAGAATGGAGATGTCTTGCAACAAAGCCCTCATGAATCGGTGAAAAATATCTGACAAGGATAGTTAGAACACGAGTATTATTACTTTATGTGACTTCGTCGACATTTATGCTGAAACATTTTGTTTTGAGCTCACAGATAACGTGTTCTTGAAAGGTCCTGCCGATGCCGAACTGCATTTTATAGCTTGCCTGTGTGCGATATATGTACAGTGTAGCCAAAGTGTTTTTGTTTGTCTTTTGCGAGATTTTTTTGTGAGGTCAATAATCTGTTGTACGATGGCAAATGACAAGTTATTATCAC
The DNA here is from genome assembly GCA_001703475.1 of Hydroides elegans. Lineage (NCBI taxonomy): Eukaryota > Metazoa > Annelida > Polychaeta > Sabellida > Serpulidae > Hydroides > Hydroides elegans. The sequence goes on along the minus strand of LQRL01132404.1, from coordinate 4,995 downwards.
CAATGAACCCCAAAGTTTTGGCCTCCGAGCAAAATAGTCAAGCGGTACCAACGGGTCTGGAACAGTTACCTTGTGGATTGAGCTTCGACGGATATGATGTCGGCGGGAGCACCTGATATAAACGCACCCTAACAATGGATCGTAGTTGCCTCCGCGCATATTGAAGATAAGAACATAACATAAATTAAGGTTGAATATTTTACAACATGTAGAATAGCGTTTAAAACTATAGAAAGGATATATTTATAATACGAGTGATAAAATTTACAGTTGCCAGGCGTAAAATTACCTAAATTTCACAGTGACTCTCCTTGACAAATTGATTCAAAAAGATGTAGTTGGTTGGCATCACACCTCATATATCATGCCAAATATTCTTTTGTAACCCCGTTCGTCTCTTTTATATTAAACATATACGAAATAAATCTAAATTTTTAGGATCCATTTTACAACCATTTTTTTTACATGGCGTATTAGGTCTAGTTTTTTATGGTGTTAAACGAGCATATATACACCGCATAAATTGAAAACATACTTTATAAGACCTGTATTCTCTCAGATGACAGGGGATGGTCTGAGGTCGCCCTTTGTGCCATTGCCTATTTCTTGGCCTCGCGATTGATATAGCCTCTTACTCCTCATCACGAATGCTGTTATCAATTTCCTTCCAAACCAAAAACCTAACTCTCGAATGAATGTACCCTGCACTTTTACATAAGTCTTATCATTATTCAGTAACCTCCCATCTGAGTCTTATCATAAAAGCGAAGTCCTCGTCCAATTTTGGCACGTGGATTGATTTATGATCTGGCATGTCAATATCTTCGAGGACTTTTGCCATTCTTTCATCAGCGAGAAATTTGAAAAAAAAATCACAAACTTCCGCATGTGCATTGGTAACACTAACTTTTCGTCTGAATCGAAAGGATCGAACATTGGGATTCCCCCGTCCTCGGATGCGTCACTACTAATGACTTTAGCACGGTTTTTCTTTGAGCTTTTGAAATTTCATCGTCCGACGAATCGTCAGAATTTGCCCTACGAGGATGTTTTTTACTTGCCGAATGGCCTTTGTCCCTATTCGCCGAATGGCCTAGGACTTCATGAGCTTTACTCGAGTCAGAATTGTCACTTTCTGAATGGCCACTTCCCTGCTCATCTTTGGGATTTGTAGCCGAATGGCCATCGTTGTGCTCAATGTCACTCATAATATTGTTATCGTCTTACCTAATTTTTCACTCATTTAACAGAAAATATGTTGTAAAATATACTAGATATTTGTCGATTTTATAATTTAAGATTGTCAATATGTCCGTTTTGTTTACCAGCCAAAAACGAGAGCGATTTAAAACTCCTTGTTTTGGAAAAGTAGAGCTATTAGCTTTCTAGCTATGCACACCCCTAGTTTGGCAATCTGTCTTGTGCGTCGACATATATCCCGCCTTTTGGTGCGTCAATTGTTATCGACATTTCACTCGCCTTACTTTTGTAGCCAAATTAATGTAGCTATTTAAATACGGTAAGAACTGGTCGTCATGATCTGGTTAATTGGGCTGAAGCTTCCATTCACAATCCGGCCATGGAAATACGATAAAACAGCTTTGGCTATTTTCGAAAAATGTCACATATTTTGAATCATCGAAACAATCAATCGTTGATCTTGTCTCCATCACGGATTAAATGTTTTGTTCGTAAAAACATTTAATCCATAATTTTCTTCAAAATTTCTGTATGTAGAAACAGAGGATAAGCGAAGATTTCCCCCTGGTACATATTGTCGGCTTTCAAAAACGGGATTGCCGACAACGCACCATGACCGATCCATGTTCGTCTAAGTTTGCCATGCCATTTGAACTGGTCTTTGTTGACTTCTAATGACTGTCTGCAATTATCAACGGCCTATGGTCCAACAAAAATCAATGATGCATAAACGGGATTCCTGGTCATAACCAGAAGTTCGTCTTCTGTACAATTTACTTGACACAAAGCTTACAGGCTTGGCGCACCTAGTATATAAAATCCTGTTACACATCATTTTTCTTGGCAAACGATTTGAGAAGTGAGGCGGTCTTCTCGCAAATTATTACGTTTCCCTTTTAGCAGGGTGCAAAAATAAACATCCAGCTTCAGAAATGCACTTTATGTTTTCCGTCTTACGTGTGTCGGACAAATGGTGACAGTGACGAATCCCATTGCTGCGGCGGATGTATTGATAAGTCAGTGCATTGAATACTGTTCAGGGTGATTCAATAGCTCTCTGCGTCGGCATATAAGTCTCCATTTTTCATGAACAGTTGGTTTCAGAGGATGATAATGTTAGATTTATTTGTTCAAATTTTTTGCTAATTGATAGCAGTGCTGTCTCCAATCGGTGCTGCGACAGCGGTGACATAACTTTTCCTTGAATATTTATCCATAATTTTATTCATCATGTACACAAGAATTGATGTTTTTGTCCATTGAGGATAGATGTATAAGTTACCATGCTTCTTTTTCTTATTGATTTCGGTTTTATACAACGATTTTAACTTGTCTACACATTTTTTTGCGGCTGTATGTCTAAATGAGCCTGACAGCTTCGGCGGTACCGATGAGACATAACATAACATCTGTCGTTTTCGTAGCGTTGTTTCTTCGCACGGATGCTTTCAGCTCATCAATGAGCAGTTGCTTGATGCTGATATGGTCAAGTCCTGAAAAGATCTTTAACGGGCCGCCTGTGAAGATGATAGGGGCATGCTCACACTTTCTGTATCCTCAGGTGGGGTAGATGAGGTTTTGGCTGGTGTTGTCTTTTAGGGGGTCTTTGTCGACTTCTTTGGTGTCTTTTTCGGTGGTGTTTTCTTTTGAGAGTTCTTCGTCTGTTTCGGTGGTGTCTTCTTTTTTTGCGTGGTCTTGGCAGTTTTCACTGTCTCTTCGGGAGTTGATTTTGGGGTGTGAGGTGGTTTTGTTTTCTCATCTTTCACCGGAGTTGTTTCTTGTATCTTTGCAGCTGTCGATTCAGGCAGCGACGTTTTCGTCACAGAAGGCACTGTTGTCTCGTCTGTTGTATCCTTTGCCTTTTTTATGTCAACCCGAATTCTTTAAAAAGCAGATGGTATATTTGATTATAACAAAGATATTGTTTACTGCTTTATCTCTTACACCAAAAAATATCCATATTCATTGTATGTAATCTTTTTGTTTTATAAACCTTTTGACGGCCTCAAATCTAAATAGATATTGAAGTATTGAGTCTTCATTTTCACAGTTTACACATTTAGGGCTATCTATGAGCCCCCATTTAAAAAGCTTTTGGTTTACATTGACAAAATTGAGCAAGATCTTATATTGGAACTCAACTAATCTAACTTCTTTAAAACTCGCTCTAGCAAGAGATAAACTCTGGACAAAATCGTTAGTTGGCACTCCAGTATTGTTTTGCCAATAATTGATACTAGTCGGTTCTTGAGATAGGGTGCATTACTTGGATTTGGGTCATTGTGTTCCTTTGGTCACATATGAAAACTATTAAAGAGTTGACGAATTTTTCTGCAAAACTTGGAAGTGGTTCATCCTTGGTCTGGGTAGGGAATGATGATCCAACTTAAATCTTCGGGTATTTTGTCTGGTACAAAATTGACAAGATCCGATGTTCGTAGGTATTTTAAAAGGTTTTTGTCTCAAGTATTACAGTCGTTGCTTTTCTTTTGGTTTGAATTTTGTGAAGCCTCAAATCGAGGTTTAAACGGAAAATCCTACGATGTGTCTCCTATCTAGCGTATACATGTGTGGTAGTCCATTCGATAATACAGGTTTATCTTATGTTTTCTCAACAAAACAAAATATACAGCAACACAATTAAAAATTTCATGAACATTTTACAATATCAAACTCATGCAATTATAGAATCTATCACCTATTTTTACCTTTGTTCGCTATTGGGCTAATCTATTTGTTAATGATAAAGATTGATTTTTTCTGGCTTGGCCTTGCTTTCGAACAAAACGGATGTTGATAAAATTCTAAATTATGCTAAATTATATAAAACCTTATAAATATTTCTCGATATTTTAAAGTCAATAGAAAACAATAATAGACAACAATATGGATATAAATATTCGGATAATACCTATATAAAAGGTACATTTTGAGACTTCAGTAATATAATCATAAAAACAATAACAAAGATACTAGTATATAAGCGTATAATCCAATAGCACCAGATTGACTTTTGCATGTACATCAAGTACACCGGTATAAGGAAATTACTGACCAAAAAACAATAAGGCCAAGCAACTTTAAATGAACGTTTTACGGAATATACTAGTTTAAACAATAAATTAAATGAAATTGGACTTTAAATCAAATGTAACTTTATAACGATTGGATAGAATGATTATGTCAATTACTTAGATATAAAGTTGCTTTCCCGGAGAAACTATTAAAACGATAAATATGTCAAGTTATAAGAGCACCAAAGTTCTACGTTTAGGAAAAGACAATGAACTTAGCAGAGGTGAAAAACGGAATATTAGTAATGTGTCTATGTCTTCTTTAAGTGATAACGGTGATTCTTTTAACACTTCAACACCAATAGCCGGTACCAAACTAGATCATATAGAAAAATAGCGATGTTTTAGCCATGTTTGAGAGTATTAATGAAAAACTCAAAAAATTGGATATATTGGATAGTTTGGATAAATTTATATGGAGCAATAGGCCAGCAAAAGTATGACACTTAAAGCTGATTACTCTAACGGGGGTCTAAGGAGTCCAGATATCTTGGACATGTATAAATCGCATAGGCTGGCTTGGATACCTAGAATTTTAGCAGGTGGTCAATGGACCTCAATTTTGTCTAAAAGCTTGCTTAATTATAGCAATTTCCTGTTTTTATTAAAATCAAACTACAACGAAAAACATCTAAAGTACCTACCAAAATTTTATAAAGAACTTTTTGAATATGCTAGAGAAATATTTTACATAAAGGGAAATTACGCAATTATCTGGAAT
>LQRL01132403.1:33435-53261 GCA_001703475.1 Hydroides elegans | reverse complement strand
TATCCAAGAATTTGGGTGAGTTGACCATTTTTTTGTGGGTGAGTTGGTTTTTGGGTGAGTTGTCCTGCTCCCCATCTTTACAATGTTGTTTTTATATTGTTATGCATTATAATATGTAAGATAAACAATGCAAATACAACTTTATCATCAAAATTTTATTTATAACTTGAAGGACATATTTGTTTTGTTATTAAGTCAAATGAAGCTGAGAGAGTATGTTTAGACAATATAATTGAAATAATTGCTGTTTACAATAGCATGTGTTTCTGTAATTTGACACATTAACTCGGACCGCATAACCAAAACACTCTTAATGATGAATATTTCACATCACGTAACATGTCGATTCGATAATCCCCATTTCATATAGCTGTATAAACTAAATTCCAAATAAATAGCAATGTAACTGCAGAAAAATTCCTGAGATTCATTCTATGTTTTATTACAGAAAGCCGCTTGTTTAAAATTCGCCAAAGATGATCTTCCCGATATGTTGAAGAAATTAGAGAATATGGTTCAGGGCAAATACTTCTTTAAAGGCGACAAGGTAGGTGGAAATGCGTATATTTTGTTTTCGAAATATGAGGCAATATTATTAAAGGTCAATAATCTGCAAACCAATTTCAATGAAAAGAAAAGTTAAAATCACTTCAACAATATGTTATTGTAATTGATAAAAGTGAACATTTATTTTTTTTCACGTTTTTTTCTGATTAAAGCATGTTAAGGGGACCCATTTATCTTCATTAACCATACAATCTTTCATGATATTCGCTAAGAGAGACCCTATTCCGATAAAGGTCATGGTTCAGTGTTGCTAATGTCGCGGGAATCAAGCGAAATGTCGCTGGTTTTCAGGGACTTTCGCGGTATTTTTTTTTGGCTTTCGCGGGTTGCTTGTTTTTTGCTTGTTTTCGGAACTTTCTTTTTTTTTTGCTATATTTTCTTTAAAAACGTTTTGTTTTAATTGTGATTTTGATGATGAAAAGGTTTTTAAAGATTAAATTTGATTATTTCTTTTCGCTTGTTTTTCATAGTTTTCGTTTGTTTTCATCGAATAGTTCGCGTTTTTTCATCGCAAGAGTTGGCAACACTGTCATGGTTTCGATAACATGGAACAATATCATATTTCAATAATTTCTAAATATATGTTTTTAGCTTACATGGCCTGACATTGCAACAGCCCACACCTTGTCCTTCTTCCCAATCATGGAAATGCCGGTTGACCTTAATGAATGGCCGAAGTTGAAGGTCATCAAAGAAAAAGTTGAAGGTCATCCCGCAGTGGCAAAATGGATCAAGGAGAGACCGCAGACGCAATTTTAAAAATAAAATGTTGACAATAAAATAAATTGAGGTAAATCATGTATGTGTGAATGCGCGTTTGTTCCCAATAACTGATTGATTAGTATTTTGTATTTAAAATATACCTACAATACATATATCTCAATATCAAACGGAAAATAAATACATGTATACAAATTTTTGGATATATTGCGTTTTTACTTGGCGTTGACTTTCATATGCATTTCACACGAAATTAGTGGCTTTTAGAAGTCATCGAGTCGTTTTTCGCAATCATGGAGATGTCAGTTGACCTTAATGAATGGCCAAAGTTGAAGGTCATCAAAGAATCGGTTGAAGGTCATCCAAAAATGCACAATGGATCAAGGAGCGACCACAGACGCAATTTTAGATGAATGAAACTTTAGTTTGTGTATCTATTGTTTTAACATAATTGATAAAATTATGATACTTTAGAATCATAGTGTACTCTAACGCTACGTGAACTTGATGTGTAAATATTATATTGGTTCGCCTAAGTTAGTTGGAAGAAGCATGAATTCCAGAGCATATATTTGACAAATAGAATGTTATCAATTTAATATAAATAAAATATAAAAATAACTATGTTGTTTGTTCGTTTTACGATAAAATGTTTTTGTACGTAATGTCCTTTATATAGATGCAAAACCAGTATACTTAATGGTAGGCACAACGAGGAGAAACAACATGAGGTGCACTTCAGTATTAACTTTTGGAGTGTTCATCGAAGGGATTCCGACATGAGATCAACTATAAACACGTTGTTATTTTCGAAATAAATTAAAGTTTTTAAATTACATTTATCGAGGTATGCCTTTCATATCTCAACTTTGAACATTTTTAACAGTTTTAATATTTTGAAAATTTCAAACCCTTAGGGCCTGTTCACACCAGCCTGTTCAACAATCCTTAAGACCAGTTCCCACGTGAAGCTACAAAAACTACATAAACTACAAAACAAAAAACAAACATTTAGTATATTGCCGCTTGCCGTGCATTGTCGCTTCCCGTGTGAACAGGCCCTTAAGTATTATTCATTGAAGTGGTTCCTTCAATGTTGAAAAGTCACAGCATACATTCTTCTGGGAACATGACAAGCTTCAAAACTAAGTTGTTTGAGCCACATTGCTGAGTCGACAGTTTAACTAGCGTTTTTTTTCTAACGTAGTGAATACATTTAAAATTGATGCCCAGCTCGTTGAAAAACATATCAAGGTGTGCCCTATAATATCGATTAGCAGGGAAGGGCCATAGAATTCATAACTTGTGTGAACCTGACAAACTTTTAGACAAAAGGAGTAGCTCTTGGGCCACACGCCAATAATACTTCCCGATAGACGACGTTCCGGTTGTTTGGTATATTTTGGAAAATATATTGTAACTCATGCATTTGAGTCACATTGTTTTAATGATTGATTGATACATAAGAGAGGGGCACTCAATGATTTACTTTTTTGATTTGCATCAAAATGTTTATTCTGAAGTTGCAAGCAAGAAAGCAAGAAAAGAAGAATAAACATTTACCCAAATTAATCGTTGAGTGCCCTCGATTAGATATCGAAACGAACTTTTGAATTGGAAAATTTAGTCTTTAGAACCTATGAAAAGTAATGTTTTTGAAAAAAAATCTAGGTGTTCCCCTCCATACTCATCAGGTCATTGATCAGGTCTTTGGAAACACACTTGAATGCAATGCAAACTTGTTTTGAACCTGACAAACTTTGAGACAAAAGGAGTAGCTCTTGGGCCACACGCCTATGATACTTCCCCATAGGCAAGGTGTCCCTAAAAAGTTGTACTTTCCGATAGATTTATAGCTAACTTGCATTTCGAAAACAAGCTATGAGAAACCCTCTTTATCATTTGTTTTGGCTTTAATATCTCTCTGAATTTATTTATACATTGGCTGTTATGTTACGACTTTTTTTACGACTAGTCATTTTTCAGTAGTTTAAAAACATATCTAGGTGTGCCCATCAATATTGATTCTCTGTCATTGAATTAAAAACTGGAAAATGCCTGAACTTGAAAACAAGTTTACTCATGACATGAGACAAAAGGAGTAGCTCTTGGGCCACACGCCAATGATACTTCCCAATAGGCGAGTCGTTCTTAAAAAGGTGTTCCCCAACTGAAATTCAATTGGCTTGCATTTAGCATATAGTGTATAGCTTATAGCTGTGAGAAAACGGTTTCATAACATTTTGGTTATAATAGCAATCGAAAAAATAAATATAGATTTTGACTTTTTGTCGCTGTTTCGAGTGATTTTAATACGTTTTTCAAACATTTCGAGATGTGCTGTACAATATCGATCAACAGAAAAACAGTTCATCAAATACAACCTTGTTTAGACTTGAAAATCTGACAAACTTTGAGACAAAAGGAGCAGCTCTTGGGCCACACGCCAATGATACTTCCCAATAGGCGTCGACAGCAGTCAAACAGCTGTTGCTCTTTTAGATGTCAATTGAAAGGATTCCATATATTAAGAGAAAAATCGTCTTTTACAAATTGAGTAGTGAGTGCTTATACCCTGTTATTCATGGACACGTGATTAAGCTACATAATTAGTTTGATTACACAAGTTTAATCGTAAGACCATTTGCGAATTCTTACATTAAAGATCCATTAAATGACCGGCATTTATTCATTATTTTCTAAACATCGACTTAGCATTTAACACATTGATGCACTGAGTTCTAATATTGAAAATATGGGATAAGCTGCTCTTTGACATGTGACGAGCGAATAGCTTTCTGCGAGGATAAAAAAAAAACGCATTTTACTTACGTTCTTATGCATTCATAATTATAAAGATACACATTTTGATCAGTCTATCCTGAACATTGCTTTTAACGTGACCTGAACGCTAAGTCATTCGTGATTCCTCGCCAAAAAAATACAAAACATATCTCAACAACTAAAATAAATACGACATTCAAACTTGCGCATATATAATGCATCGTAAAGCAATGTTCAAATTGGATGTTAACTCAAAATCGTAAAAAATGCCAATTCGTCACTTCGCGAAAAAAAATGGTTGAAATATTACACTGCGTGCATTTATATATTTTTGACATCACGTTGTTACGACTTTTCACTGTCGCACTTTGCCAATGCGGGCCACAAGGGCTCCTAAATGGTTTTGAAAAGTGACCATAAAATTCGTAATTGATTATGTTCCTCTAACATCAAAATATGAGTTATTGATTGGTTGCTTCTAGGAATAAAGATGACTTTTAAAGGTCATTATTTTGTGAAGTATATGCATTATAAGCTCATTGAGAATATTTGCAATGCTTGAGAAATATTTAAAAAATAATGAACAAAATAGCTTTAATTTGTGAAATCGATAAAATGTATCAATGTGCATAGGTTTTTTAGATTCTAGTTCATGGCATACAAAATTACGAGTACATTTACTTAAGGTTTTGGCCACATTGATCAAACTTATCTTTTAACCAATGAAGGATAGTTTGATGAATTTTGCCACACCCTAAGCAAACAAATTCAAAAAAAAATCGTTAATACTGATGTTAGCTCAATGACAAATTCAATAATTTCATTAACTAAACCTTGCATATTTCATATCGACTATATTTTGTAAAATATGAACAATTTAAGGAAGGCCTCTACAACCAGAAAACCTATTCCAAACAATAAATCGTTGGCTTCTCCTGTCACCAGGTGAAGAGCACCCCATAAGGCAGGAGTACCCAACGGTTCATTTTTCAAATAGTGTCTCATTTTACTGCATTTGGCCTGAAACGAATTGTAAATACTTAAAACCTGATAATTATTTTTATCTATTGATTGCTTTTATTCTTAATTTGCCATCAAGGAACACAGAAAATATCGTGCACAAATTTGCACAAATTTGCACAAATTTGCCAACAGAATAAAATATTGATGTACAGAAATGTGAATTTTGCAGATAGTTTGAAAAAGTATCTTTTAGGTCTTTGTTATGTATATCTTATATGTACAAGTGCATCAAAGTAATTATACTATGCTTTAATTATATTTTATTGTAAGCAAACAACTTTTAAAGGCTATTAGAGACAGATATATAACTTGTGTTTTATTCGTATAAAACGCCAGGAAAATACGAAATGTTTGAAATACAATTCTGTATCTATTTTGTTCTGTGAAAATGCCAGCAAGATAGATATATGAAAAGAATAGATATTTCACAGAATAAATCGCTGGGTACTCCTGATAAGGTGTTCCTAAAAAGGGTGCTCCTTTTCCAATTGGATCTAGCTACAAATTTTCGAAAAATGAGATCTAGCTACAAGAATCAAGGGAACAGCTTTTGAAATATTTTTTTGTTTTTGACGAATCTATTTGAAAATTTTATTTTTATTTTATTCAGAAACATCTCCATGAATGAAATGGTTTTAGACTCAAACTGACACTTTTTGAAAATTAGGTCGTGGGGTGCCCTTCACCGGGTCCTATAATAACCAATGAATGTTTCATGGATCATTCCATAGCGTTAATGACACTGATCAATATATTTGTTGAACAAACAGTTGCGCATCCGTTACAATAATTAAAGAGAGGAAAACATGGATCTGAACAAACTGTGTCAACAACAAGAATTGATTGCAGCCGGGATCCATAGCTATGGGACTGGGGCGATGAGCTTGAAATTTTAATAAGTGAGTTGGGTAAAATAAAAGGCTCCGTGTACGCTATATGTAGTTTATTTATCAACTAGGATTCACATTGATAGTTTGAAGAGTAGTGGCGTTTTTAATCTATTCCATATTTGAACAAAACCCATTTCAAATAGTTATTTATCCAATATCAATAGCACAGTTTTCATAATAATATATATATATATTATATTCGTTCTCAATTTGTTAATGCATCACACCTAATATGTTTTGACTTTTAATAAATGGACTTTCTTCTTTCTTCAATTTTTATTTTATTATCGTGTTTCGAAAAAAATTTCATGCATATCACTACACATACGTCACACGTTATCAGCTATTTCTGTCTTTCATATGTAAGTGAAACATGTGAATATTGAACCTTCTTCCAGGTGGATTATTTGATGTCCCCGAATGCTATTAAGAACAGCTTGGGGAATTGAGCAGTTGTTAATCTAGAGATACGTTGATTTGAATCATTTTAAGTAATTATCGCATGACATATTATGAGTTCATGAGTTTCATGGGATATCTATAGATTGGCCCAATTATGAAACATGACGATTTCGGAGGTGGATAAAATGAAACTTGAATACGTTCAATCATATACCGTTATATAAGCAAACATAATTGATACAAATTGGATAAGAATTGAACAAATGTAGAATTAAAATACGCAGAAATATAACTTAACTAAAATGACAAGTGTGAGTAATTTCTTTTTCCAATTTAGTTATTTGGAATAAAAAGCAATTGATTTTTGCTGGTATGCTCTAACAACATTTATTTTCGAACCAGATAAAAATTAAAATCGAGGCAATAGAAAACTATCATGAAATTTTATCATTTGGAAAATTATATATATATATATGTATTTGTAAGCAAAGTTCTATTTATAAGGCTAACATAATTATGAACGAGAAATACAGATTTAATTTAAGTCAAACCAAAATACGTATACGTATAACACTGCAATTAATTGGTACAACGTCTCTCGTATTTGAAACAACTAATTTTCTAAATTACTAGCAAATATAAATGCAAATAGTTATTTGTGTCGACGAAGAAAAACGTCCACCAGACGTCACCACATTAGCTGATGTGCAGAAAAACATTACACAAAGCCTAATAAATCGTCTTGCTGACTTTGAGTCGCCCTACCGAGTTGGTTGAAATAGACAACGTATTTTTTTGTACGTTTTGAAACGTTTATTTTCACGGTTTTGAAACGTAAAAATGCGTTTCCTATTTACTGGGTCGATCGCCAGGGGCAACATACTCCGATGTTCTGACACAAATATAATGGATTTAAATTAATATTATTGGTACAGATAAATTGATTGTTTTTTTCACATGTGTACATTCTGTCTATATCATTTGGTAGTTGAACGTTTCAAGGTTCGCCGGGCAATAGATAATCTAGAAGCAAGGGCGTGCTTATAGACTAGTTGAGTTTTAAAACGCACCGTTTTTATCTGTCCTTTCCAATGTGTTATTTATGGGAAACTCAAAATGCGCCTTCCATGTCAATTCGAATCGGAGCTTGCGTTTCAAGTTTCCCGTAAAGGCGCGTTCACACAAACAAAAAAGCCCGAAAATGAAATATCGGAAACCGAAAGCTCGAAACCTTTTGGAATAAAAATATAGCATTCTATCCCTTCTGTAAACGCAAAAAAATACGGTTTTTTTTTAACTTTTATTTTGCGTGAACGCGGCTTAAGGAATACATTGGAAGGCATGGAAAACGTTCAGTTTTTAAAACTTAAATGTAACTACGCCCTAAAAAGGCGTTTTCTTCATACGCATTTACATAGTTTGAAAAGAGCAGATATGATTATGCAATTATTTGAAAAGGACTTATATACAATTTAGAACGTTTATATGACACATTTTAATTGACTTAATCGACATTCAATACTTAATTGAAGAAAATAAGTGATTTGTTGACTTACTTTCAAAGTATTTAAATGCACGTTTCGCAATTTAGTATTGATTATAGACAGACAAAGCGATAATTAAAGCTCAAAAGTAATTGCCTTTATTTTTGTGTTTTTTTTGTAAGGTCTATTTTTCTTTTTCCTGCAACATATGTTCCAAGTAAGACTCCCCTTTTAAGGCAAATTGAACAATCAGCACAATTAGATATTAACACACATTTCATATTATGCATTTATTCATTATTAAGGATAGTTTTAATCAATGATACTTTAAACATACAATGGCGCGCAGTTATAAATTTTCAGTATTTTTTATCGTTTAACGCATAATGTTTATGCGTTCAGCGTTAAACGTTTACAATCAATGGTTAACAGTTAACATAAACAATTAACGTTTATTGTCAAGGGGTTTGGATATGTGTATGTTAATGTTTCTGTTTAGCATGGATGAGGTTTTTATGATAAGAACTCTTTGAAACACGGATGCACGTAGATTTTTTTTCGTTTTCCTACATATATTAATTTTCTATAGATCTAGTCTATATAATAACCTTCTAATAAGCAGTGAATATCAAGACGGACCCGCATTATATAACCTATTTGGTTCGTTACATAATTGTTTTTCGTGAAACATATTTTGAATAAGTATTATCTCAAACAATGAAATTGTATATACATGTATATAGACAGTTTTGATAAGGTACAAAGCTAGATAAAATGAAAATTACGAGATTCCTAATTAATTAATTCATTTGATTTGTCACTATCATTTGAAATTTATAGCTTGATATTGAGCGCTACTTGGGTCTTGTCATTTTGGAAAATTCTATTGACAAGGATTAGTTATAATACATTATCAACTTCCATATGGATACTAACTTTCTATAACATAACTCATAATGATATACATATCTTGACATTCTAATATAATCATTTTTGATTGATTAAAAAGTGCATGAACAGTTGTCAAGTAAAGATTTTGTATAAATTCTAATTTCATACATAATAGTATTTTTCGAATATGCAAAAAAAAAAAAAATCAAAAAACAAAACCATCGATCATTGCATATTTGAAATCAAACCTGTTTTGACACAATAAGTGAGAATTTATCAATAATCTCATTTTTGACCATGATTGATCACGGAGAGATACCTGTCGTGTTATTTTTTTTTCATCATTTTTTTAAAGAGAAAAATCGGCTACATAAAATTCGAAAATATTTGTTAACAATATGTGTCTTGCTTCAAAATGACTAAGTCGGGAAGTATATTTGTTAAGTACAATTTTAGTATGTTAATTAGTTGTTGAGGCATATACATTTACAAACGGTGTAAATACATGTAATTCTGAACTTTTATCCCGCTCGGCAAGGGTTGTCAGAATGACACGACGTCAATATGCGGTTTTATATATTTGGCCCATTTGACTTTTTTTCCGGGCGCCCATTTGAAATCGGATAGATCGACGTTTTTCACATCTGACCTTAATTTTTTTTCCTAAGTTAGCAACAAAAATAAGTCCGCAACCTTTTTTAATAAGATCAAACAATGAACGTTCTTTGATATTTACCGATATATTTCTTAATTTGATCATATACATGTTATGGCCTAGTCACATGGGAAGTTTCTTCCAGCTTTTCAACCCATATAAACCAGAAGTTTCATTATATACCTTATGGGAAATCCAAATATGCTGCAAAACACTCTTTGTATTTTAAAATGATTTTCTGAAGGTTTATATAAGTAAAACATTGTAATCCACAGTTTGTTTGGAAATTGGCTGGGAAAAGCTTCCCGTGTGGCCAGGCCCATACAAACTTTCCATAAATCAATTGTCATTATATTTTGCAGTTAGCGATGCTCCCTCTTCTCCTCCTCTACGTGACCTTGTATCTCGTCGTGACGTCGTGGATGCATATTACTGCGACGCAACGTAGCAATATATTTTTTTCTGCTTTATGACGAAAAACTGATGAATGTTTGATGTTGCCCGATCGAGGTTTGCCGACTTCATGCAACTGCACTTTATCTTTTTCATTCACATATATATATATATATATGTTTTCAATATTATTGATGCAATTGCAATGAAATCTAAATTTTCTTGCAGTTAGCGATGCTCCCTCTTCTCCTCCTCTACGTGACCTTGTATCTCGTCGTGACGTCATGGATTCATATCACGTGGTCCACGCAGGCGCAAGACTACATGCTCATGGAGAGGCAGCGATACACCATGAATGTATTACTAACAACGGTAAATAATTAATTAACTGAAATTGTTCGTAGTGAAGAAAATAGCTAGAGATTGATGACTAGACATTAAAAACTAGAAGGTTTCTTGATACATCAACAATAACATGTCTGAAATGTGCTTATGGTTCTGAATTTGGTATTCTAACTTAGACCAACAGAAATGGTTGGATTCATTTAGAATAAATGTTATTTTTGGTAGAAATAATTAATTGTCATTTGAATTTATTCATTTCATTAATTATTAATTATATTATGATTAATAGAAAAAGGAATGTCCTGGCAATTTTTAGTTTCTTAGAAGCATATATATTGTTATTTATATTCGTTTTATTTCAGATACTAGTTGCATGCGTCCACCTTTCTCAGGAATATTTATTTAAGAAACTTCAACGTGCCCGCAGACTCGACTATACCGATTCAAATAAAATGCTCACTAATATTAATCCAGTGAATCCATTAGAATCAATAGAGCCCGGAAATAGACAAATCCGGATCCAGAATAAGCAAGAAATACGCATGCGCAAAAGGAGATTGAAAATATTCCGGATCTGCGTCGATTTAGCAATAATAGTGGTTTTGCTGTATTCGCTGAGATGTACTATGGAGTTTGTGTATTTGGAGAGGTTTCAATCTATTCAAGAAATGGTAAGTTGATTAACTGTGTCGTAACAAAACATTTTATTTTAATTTACATTTATTGGGGTTCCTTGATCTTAATTGTTTTTAGAGGTTTCAACCGATTTAAGTCATGGTAAGTTTGCTAACCTAATCGTTCCCCAACTTAAAGGTTCCCATTATATATTTTGAATTCATGGACCATTTTTGTTGCATTTTGATGACCGTTAACTTTTGCTATGAAGTAAACTGAGCTTTTAATGTCTCAACTAAAAAAAACGATACAGATATCCTATTAGTGATTTCAATTGGAAAGTTGATATAATTGATACGAAATATAGGATGTAGCATCGAAGTAGGAACTGATAAAGCAATGGGACATTCTCACTATATCATTAATCGAACTGAGTAAACAAAATGTACAGATCTGACCGTTGAATCTATAAAACCCGTCTGCTTAACCATTCACCTATGCTATACTTAAAAGAAGAGCACCTCACGAGCTGTTCCCCAAAAAAGCTGTTCTCCACCAATTTCCATTTTTCCAAGCTGGCTAGAAATGGACAAACAGCCCAGCTGGCTTGGAAAAAAGAAACCCCTTTTTTGCAAAATTTCAATGTTCAAAAACAATTATTTTGTTCTTCTTCGTACTTGTAACGTTTTTTTAACGTCCATTTGACAACTATTTGAAAAATATATCGTGGGGTGCCCTTCAACCATTCACCTATCCCAAACTTAAAACCACTCTTTAGTTGCATGTATAATCTAAGTGTCATTCAATTTTGAGCATATGCTGCTATGCACTTAACATAAGCAATCAATATAAAACAATTGATAAGTGCAATTAATCTTTCATGAACTAGCTATCGCGTATTTGTATTCATGTCCCAATCCCATGTAAGCTAAACCTTTAACTGTAAGTTCAATGGGAACGGTCTCTGTTTTTAATATAAAACAAATAATGATATAACAGCAATATGAAAAATAATAATGTTTATATATGATGTCCCGTTACGTTAAGACCTCAAATAAACGTTCGAAGTTGAGACGATGTAGTTCTCACATATGGGTCCGAAAGATAACGATCGTTTGACGTCACGTCCGAAAATGACGTCTTGCTTAGGTGTCTTGCGGAATGAATAAAGTATCATTTTCATTATTTCAGCTGCAGCTTGGTATAAATCCAATAGGAGTGATTTTCTATGCAACTAGTTTATTCGTAATACGAATTGCTACAGTCGTTTTCAAAGAGTACTCAAAACTGCAAAAAAGTAAGATATGTTGAATTTCATGTGTTTCATACGTATTCCTTTCGGTTATGAACTCGCTGCACAGTTATTTCTGCAAAAGCCAGTGTTCATATCTAAATAGTAAAACCAGAAATGTTGTAATAAATCTATTGAGCGTGTATCTGAAATGACGATAACATTACCACATATGCAAACCTAAATGTACAATATCTGTATTCAAACACCTCCTAACCAACCTCTGTGAAAATGACCATATGTTGGTTATTTATCATACATACATATTGCGCAAAGTGAATTCATGTTTTAGATAGGTTAAACTTCCAAATTAAAATTTATAAAGTTTTATTTAAATGTTCTTTTCTGGTTTCAATCCCTCCAATATATTGCAACATATATTTGTTTCATCACTATAACATACATATCTTCAACGTTCTGTGATCTATTTCAGGTTTTCATATCAAAAGTTTCATTACGGAAAATGAACTTGGAAAAAGAGGATCAAACTCACATTTATAACGAACTTCAAAATGATGATCTTATCAAAGTTCAACAATCTGAAAGAGCATCCTGTCCAACCATCAAAAATTAATCTATCAACAATATTGCGTTTTTGGATGTGTTGTACTGTTTTAAACATGTAGACTGTCCATTTGGAGGATAGGCTGGCAAAACAAGTGAAGGATTCCGTGCAACAATGTGTTAAGTCTGAAATTGTCGTTTTGAGAAAAGAGGCAGTGAATGTTTTTAGAAAGTGGCCAACAGATAATATTATAATGATTGATTTCGTAGCATCATATAAACATATAAAATCGATCTATAATCATGTGACACTTTGCAATACATTTTAGCGAAACATGTCAATTAGACTTAACACATTGTTGCACGGAGTCCTTCAAGTGTTTCGCGCCGACGAAAAGGACCAAAAACACATGGGATGCATTGTGAATAGAAAAAAACGTCAATTTATGGTGCCCATGTAAATCACCTTGGCTTCTTTGAGAAATAACTTACAATTTAACTACATCCAGTTTCAAATAAAGATAGGTCCCTATTAGCTTGCACGTTGCACGGATATCCTAGGACATGAAATGATTCAAACTCATGTCTCTCAGATTTATGTTTTCTAAGATAACCAGCCATTATGCCAACTACAGTGTCCCAAATATTGATATATTGATACTATTCCATGTCCATTTGTTTACATGATACCCACTTTGCTGAGTTCAAAACCTTATATTCTTGTGATATAATCAACGTTTTAATATATTTCTAGGTTTTACTCCAGCCCTATCTTCCATAAACCACCAAACACAAAATGGATAAAAAGGACAATTTATACATGTGTGTTGTGAAATTATTTATGTGAATTTGTTTTAATATATCAAGTAATAAGCTCAATCTCATTGTATTCCGACTAGTTTGCCTTGAATTAACTGTGATTTGTGATTGGTTTAAGTAAAAACGTGCTAAGCTAGAGCACTGTTTATTGTTTATGTTTGAGAGTACTCTGTCCATGAAATATTGTTATGTATATATGTTACAGGGTATCTATTCGTTTTAGGGCAAGTATACTTACCCTATAGGGTAAGTATACCTACCCTAGGGTAAACCTTTAACTCACTCACTCAAATGAATAACTCGTATGATTATATCAATTCAGGGTATGTTTAATTTTTTGAAGGCCAAAAACCAGGGTGAGTATACTTACCCTTAAAAATCAGGGCAAGTATACTTGCCCTAACCGAACTGATACCCTATAACATATACACTGTTATTATGAATATTGTAAATAATATTTATCAATGTTTTTATGCGAAACATTGGAATGAGAAAGAAATATAATGTATATGATCACTAGGATGAGACCAATAGGGGAAATTTAGGTCAAAACATAGCCGGTCAAATATTCCCCTGTCTAAATGTTACGAATTCATCAGTAAGTTACCGTTTCTAGTAACCTAGACGATAAAAGTAGACATTACCAACTGTTGTGCTTTTACAGTAAAGAAAAGTGTATGAATTACATGTTTTAAACTAATCAAACTTAAACAAAACCGACTTCAGTGGGGACATTTGGACCTGAGTTGACTCTTTTGGGGTCGCATTGACCGGGGACACTTTCATCGGGAATTATTGACTGGCTGCGTAGATCAAGAGCGGATACCCGCTAGCTAAACGATAATCACCTAGATAACAGCAGTACTGCTTTATTAAATAACGGAAGAAGTTTCCATTTTGCACAGGATTCGATTGCCTTCCATATATTTTGTGATAGCTTTTGTTATCTTAAAAGTGCCTTTTAACTTTTGATATCGTGATAGTGTCGATGTGCCCTAAATCTGATCAACTGGAATATACATTGTACCTTTATAAATATATATGTTTTAAAATTAAGATATAGTCATTTTTTTTCTTACTTGGTTGTCTAATTCGAATATGTACATGTATATGCAACGAGCAGTACCCATGTAAGATGAAATCAACACTAGGTTGTAAACTGAACAGTGTAAATTGTATGTGTTATGTGTATTAATTTGGTTCAAAATAATAAGACTATATATTGTTTGTGACATGGTTTATGTGATGAACGCTGAAAATGATAATGATGTGTTTTGCACAGTTATTCATTCGTGATTATAGTCAGTTACTCTGTTCTATCATTGCTCATTAGTGAAATTCTAGTCATCTGTTTTTAAATATTATATAGTGTGCTATGATCTCATATAACTGTCCTGTATGTGTGCGTAGAAACTAAGTGAAAAAAGGTCATCAAAATAATTTCATATACATAGTGAATTTTAGTCACAAAAAAAAACGTGATATATACAATAGTTTCTTGTTTCTTGTTCTTATAGTTGATATTTTTAACGAAAATTAATCTTTATTGTTGTTATAACACGATGATACATTTGTACCGTTTGAGCAGGGTTAAATATGGGAATTGAATAAATCAAAGAGGGGATATTTAACTAGATTATTTATGATGTTATGCTTAATTTCAAATGGGTTGTGCAATATCAAAACAAAAGTTGTTTGTTCACATCCTAAATAGATTCTATGTTATATAGTTTTGATCTTAATTATATTCTTATTTAAGGTTATCTTCAATGGTTGTATATCCGACAAATCGTATTGCCATGCATCATAAAATTTACAAATAAAAATTTGTCACATCAGTTATTTTAGAATCTACATGTACTTTGATATCGATGCCATGAAATGCCATTGAAACCTATGAGCATAACGACCGAAACAAGATACATTATCATCAACAGTAATAAATTCATGTAAATAGAGATGAATCCCGGAGAAAACCCCAATGGAGAAAACCCCAATCGGAGAAAATCCCAACATTTTTGCACACTTGGAGAAAACCCCAACATCGTTTTCTCTAAATCGGAGAAAACCCCAACATTAAAAAAATCAAATGTTTTATTTCATAAATAACGTGTATTGCCTTGAAATCGTTAAATTTGAGTTTATTCAAAAAGCAATTGATAAAAAGCACACATACAATATTTCAGATTTGGGATGGTTTTATTTTAATTGCAATTAAGGTAGCCATGCACAGTGTTCAAAGTGAATTCAATCAACGGTTCAAAGTCAAATAGAAGTGAAGCGATCGGTATTGAGATTGCAATTGAATGGAAAAGTTATGTACGGGTATTCACTTTCATGTTTTGGAATACGACACAGTCAGAACGAAATTGCAATTAAGTGGAGGGGTGCAATATGTGAGTTCCCTTTGAAGTTTTATGAGGGATGACTGATGTGGTTTCAGTGGCTTTTATTGTACCATAATCGATGTTTTCCGTCAACGCTGTGTTTTAAAGGTTTATCACTCAAATAATTAAATGAACAGTTTTCATTCGCATATATGCAGGAAAATATATATTTAGAATATATAATAATTTGAAAAAAAAATAAGCATTTTCATAATATTGGTGTTTTCTCCGATTGGGATTTTCTCCGATTGGGATTTTCTCCTATTGGGATTTTCTCCGATTGGGCTTTTCTCCATTGGGGTTTTCTCCATTGGGGTTTTCTCCATTGGGGTTTTCTCCGTCCACCAATAGAGATACATGTAATTCATCTTTCGATAAACGATTATAACCATACATGAGCGCTTTCTGTACACTTTTGCCCAAAAATAGCATTTTGGCCAAACATCCCCCTCTTCTCAAAACGATAGATACATGATAAACGTTGAGCACTTTTTATAACAACCATTTAGGCATTGGATGAGACCAATCTCTGAACGTCTGATGGCCCAATTTCATTGATAATCACTCGGCTCTGAAGTCCATATCCGATTAGATACTTGCAAGAAGCACGAAGCTTTACCATTAAGATCCAATATGTTTTTTTGTAGTTAAGTAGATTTATCGAGATGACTTTTTGATATTCAATGATGTCAGTAGATGCTTTTTGGGGATGTTGCGACAATTTGATTCGACTTTCAAACGACTTAAGATGACAGGTGGCAGAAATGAGCGATATTAAGTTGAATGGCCTTTATCGCCCACCGTGTGGATTCTACTATGGCGCGCTTTTGCGAAATACGCACTCAGCTAATTTATTTAAAATGATAAGAAGAATATATATATTTTAGTCAATTTAACAAACTTTAAATAAATGCTGAATCGACTTGAATTATTATGTCTATATTATTTTATATATATAATTAAAAACAATTGCTTTAAAAGAACAACCACATTCGATCTAGAATACGGATTTTTAAAAAAGCAAAAAGTGTATATTTGTTTCGAACTGACCACGTTTGTTGTGCTAAATTGTTTATTTTTGAATAATATTGCCGGATAACAAGTACGTATGTCATATTATCAAACATTTAACCGTGAGTTTATCAATCACATTTGGCATCCTTTAAATCATATATATGTTACCGCCAATCTGTGGTTCTTAGTCGATCTGTAGTTTGGCTGGAAAAAGTCAGCCAATCTGTGTCATACCACAGATTGGCTGGTTCAATCAGCCAATCTGCAGATCGGCTAGAATTTTCCAGCCAAACTGCAGATTGGCTGAAATGAAGACATGGTTTTTACCACAGATTGGCTGAAATATTTAAATTAAGTTTTCATGATGGTTTTTACATATTTTTTTCAAACTTTAACTAAAACAATTTGATCAATTAATATTGTTATGAAAATTAAATGTTACAAATCATTCTCTCATCATAAAATATCAAAGTCGGAATTTTTTTTTTGGTGCTGATTTTGATCACCTAATAGGGTTCAATAGGGGATGGTGTGTTTGAATTGCAATTCTATCAAATGGTTGATTTTATATTGATTTCCTTTAATGGATTGATCCTTAATGCGCTTAAGTTGGTATAATGCGGCATGATTATGATTCTTTGATTATGATCACTAAAGCGTTCTTTTCAATCGCATTTCTTTACCTCTTGGCATAAATTGAGTACTGTTGCTATTGGATCAATTATAAATCCGAGGTTAGTTAATCGGAGTAAACCCTATCACAAACCCTCTTCACCCATGAAAGGTACATACTCGACATAAAGGTTCATAATCGACTCGGATTATTGATTGATCATAGGCCTATAGGGAAAGTCAACAATATATGACGAGAGGAATTATAATTGCAATTGAAAGCTATTTCTGTGATCCTAATTTAAGTAGCTCTGATTTCATATAGCAGAATATCAAGCAAATACCATTTACTAGCATTTCATGAAGAAAGGGCACTCAATAATCATTCGTTTTAAAGAATTGCAATACATGATATTAACATCTATTAATTCTATCAAAAGCGACTTATGTCACATACTATGATGAAATTAAGCAACACTTATGAACCATCAGTTCCATCAATAAATCGGATGTAGAAAATCATTAAAAACAATAGAAAAACTTCGATTCGATTTTTCAGCCAATCTGTGGTAAAAATCATGCCTCCATTTCAGCCAATCTGCAGTTTGGCTTGGAAATTCTAGCCGATCTGCAGATTGGCTGATTGAACCAGTCAATCGGTGGTATGACACAGATTGGCTAACTTATTCCAGCCAAACTACAGATCGGCTAAGGACCACAGATTGGCGGTAACATATACACATGTTTTGATGCACATACATTGACATAAAATGGGTCAGCTCTTGTACCGACCAGACGGCACGTTCCCGGCGTCTGTCCCTCGCCTCTTGGTGGCTATTTAGCAACAAGACAGATGGGGACCGATGAGTGTTGACTAAATGGCAACCAGTTGGACACAAATGAGGCCATTTAGGCACTTGTGTTTTAACATTAAATTAACGATTTTAATATTAAACACCAAGCAGAGCAGAGTAGAACGGATTCACATATTGGGGAAAGGCGTAATAAAGCTACAAAATAATAGAACACCAACAAAATATCTGTAGATATAAAAAGATGTAGTTTAATTACTGTTAAATTACTTGGCTTGTTTGTTTTTGGAACCAGCGTATTTTCTTTAAACACGCCTCATCTAGCCCTCCCAGCTATCCCCAGCCCCTCGCCCGGCCCAACCGATCGACACAAAAGGCCGCCAAGCAAAATGTACGACATAAGGGGAAGTCAGAACTTACTTCTTGTTACTAAACCACGTTGATTAAACTTTTGAAATTCATAATTGGATATCTAAATCATTGTTATATGTAAACAATACGGTTTTTTAAAACTACCTTAATCAAATATGGTATGAGGCGTTAGCTGCAACCCGTCCCTTCTCAACCACCAAAATCTCCACCCCACCCCACCGATTGACACAAAAGGCAGTACGACGTAAGGCAAAGTCAGGACATCGATTGTCTTCTACCTCACCCCCCCCCCTCATTGAGTACCCGAATGTGCCTTTTCTGCTTCTCTCCCGCTTTTACACTGCAGCCGCGAGGCGCCCTGTCACACCCAGATTCCGAAAATCTGTGCGGTGTGGTTTAAAATGCCATATAAGGAGATTGGATTGTACACTTCGATATAATGATAATTTAGGTGGGACTTGTTCTTGAAGGTATTCTATCTGCTTTCCCAGATTCCAAAAAAAAAAAAATCTGTGTGGTATGGTGTAAAATATAATCTTGACGGACTGAAGCGTCAAATATGTACAACGATCAACCAAGGTAAACAAATATGTTTCACGAACGACTCGATGTTTTTATTAAATAGTTCTCAGGAAAAAAATAATGTGATGGTAATGTGTTAATGAAATCAGCAACTCGTTTATAAAGTATTTTTGTGAATCGCATAATTAAACCACTATAGCTAGAAATCGTTAAGCACAAATATAGAAACCCGTTTATATGTTTCTTTGTTTTAACATCCAATATATTTTATCAAAATCCAAAGGAATTGTTTCCCTCAATATGAACAAATTGAAAAAAAGAATAGGTTATTTTTCATTTAAATTATTGCATTTCTTCCAGCATATCAGCAGGGAAATATCGAGGGCGGTTCGTTGTCGCCTACTTCTCTATTACACACACTGCCCCAGTGCACACACGTCGGAAAAGTCGGAAATCACTGCCCCAGTACACACACGTCGGAAACGTCGGAAATCACTGCCCCAGTACATATACGTCGCAACAGTCTGAAATTACTGTCCCACTGCACACACATAAGGAATGTAAATAATCACTGTCCCAGTGCACACACGTCGGAAACGTCTTAAATCACTGGCCTAGTGCACACACGTCTCAAAAGTCTGAAATTACTGCCCCAGTACACACACGTTGGAAAGGTCGGAAATCACTGCCTCAGTGCACACACATAAGAAATGTAGAAAATCAT
>LQRL01132403.1:9667-20149 GCA_001703475.1 Hydroides elegans | reverse complement strand
ATTGTTCCGACGCCTAGATCGGGAGAATATATATAGAAACAATACTAGTTTAATATTTGGTGTGAATAACTTAGCTCTGAATATGATATTCTTAATTGTTGAAAAATATATACTATATGTTAGAACATTTAAATTAGCATTTTCATCAAAACATGTAATGCAACAAATTTACGACCGCATTATTGTAGATAAAAAGAGTCCTAAGTCAATACAAGTTTAACATAAAATGGGTTAAGTTTAACAACCTTGTTAACGAAGCAATAGCTTATCATACTGAATGTTGTTAATTACATAATAGTATGTCCCTTGGTTGTACAATGTACTGTTGTCTCTGTAAAACTTTGTCCTCAGTAATTGTAAAATGCGTCTTTCTATGTTCTGTATTGTTTGATGTTCATGTATTTGTGTATTTCAATAATGATGCATCATTGTACATGTGTCCACTGTTGTGTAATATCAAATAAAAAAAAAGAAAAAAAATGATATAAAACAATTTTATAGTTCTATTAAACGTATAGTTTCGTTATTAAAGTTTAAAACAAAAACATCGTCTTGTACAACCTTATGTTATTTGTTTATCTAATAAAATGTAAGACAACGGGAAAATAGAGTTAGTTAAGGATAAAGGTTAAGCGAATAATATGGTTCCAGGCATTTAATGGCGTTGGATTCAATGACTGTCCACTCTCGATACTCTCATATGAAAAGTGTTCCTATAGAATAAGTTATAAAATTTCGTATAAATCTGTATTTTGTAACACTGTACGTTATTCATAGAATATATCTGGTAAAATGTCAAATTCTTCGTTTTTTCTGAACTATACCTACCTACGCCGAAACTGTACACACTCGACATGCTATTGTTCTTTTGGTCACATGTCACCTATGAATCCGGCCCAAAAAGTTTCCGCCCAAAAAGTTTCCGGCCATAAAGTTTCCAAAATTGACAACATAGGACAAAAAGTTTCTAATCAAAACTATCTAAATAAAGATAATGAACATTATATTTTTTCTTATTATATTATTAACAGTGTTGTAAGGTCCAAAGCCGATAGAAAATAAACTTGGTTTTGCACAAGTTGTATATTTAAGCACCTTTTTGAATGGAAACTTTCTGTCCCATGTTGTCAATTTTGGAAACTTTATGGCCGGAAACTTTTTGGGCGGAAACTTTTTGGGCGGATACCGTCACCTATACATGTGTGATAAAGTATATACTTATCTATATGTGTGGAATCTTTATTTTGTCCGCTAATTTACACATAAACTATGTATAGTATGTTTTCATTATTCACATGATTCCGGATTTAACATTTTTATCTGGAAAGAGAAACAAATCACGTTTTTTCATATTATTGTTGTCTATGTGTCTGATCATAATGGATTTTGTTGTATGAGAAAAGTCGTGTTTTAATGCAAAATAAAGTCATGACCTTTATTGTTGCATGAAATAATACGCGACAAGAAGATCATACATGAATGACAATAGTAAATGACAAGTAACATATAAATAATAGTTAATCTGTGTATTTATATTTATTACCACATGTAATAATAATTGATCATATTGGGATTTGGGCCAAACCAAGTCAATGGAAATCGCATTGCGTGATTTATCCATTTATTTTGTTAATATATTATTCATAAGTTATGTAACATATATAATGATATTATGCAAGTGTAACTTTTATTGTTCAGTCAGGCATTGTCTGATGAGCACCTTACACAGTCTGAGTTCATGTACATTGTGTAAATGCATTAACACGTTGATTTATAGCAAACTAGTTTGATAGCAGATGACATCAAAAGATGCTATGCCATGAGCAGGTCATAACTCAGAGCAACTAATCAATCATTGAAATATATAAAACTCATTTTTCTACGATGTCGCAAAATTGAGTTAATATTTTCAGGTCAGCGTTATATTTGATTAGTTCTAAATATTTGCTTATTAATAAATGCATAGATTAGTCCCGTACTGAAATATCACTTTATATGTTATTATTGTGTATAATAGCAATTTTACTGGTCATACATTAATTAAGCTCAAATGTTAACCAATAACGTATACACAAATCATTCAAAATCAAAGGTGAACTCTTGTGTACATGAATATTCGGACTGATAGATACATGATTACAAAATACGCGATTAATCTACCGATCAAGATCGCATGTTTTTATACTCAGCCACAATGAGCTTTTGACATATCATACACAATAACCAACAATAGAAAAACATGGAACTAATTCTGTATTAATGTATTGAGGTGAGGTTAATAGGGATAAACTACGAGTCTTATAGCACTCTGAAATCCCTTGGACTCTATAGAGGACCTCCGCATGGGATCTTGAATAAGCGATAATTTTGTGAAAAAGGAAATAACCTTATATCAGACAGAAGGTATCCGGCCAAAAAGTCACTGCACATACGCTTACGTTAAGTTCATATTATGTCCAGATTGTTGATAACTATTAAGTAGAGGCCATACACCTGTTTAATGATTTAGAAAAAAAATACATTTATGTATTAATCATGTTATATTTCACAAAATCATATATTGTCTATTATATCTTTTTAATAGATTAAGATAGCTTTTAGTTACCAAATGTTGCATGGATGAACAACATGACTGTGTTCATACATTGTTGTACAATTCGAGACTAATGCTCTGATCAAGGCTTTTGAAAATTTTGATTGGAAAAGTCTATCATTTTATATGATAAACTTCATCTGATAAATAACTTATACCATTTTCTGATACTATATTTCAAGAATAATTACGAACACATAATATCCACCATGAGGGTTTCAAATTAAGGCATGCATGCTAAAAAACGTGCTCCGTCTTAGATACTATGGCAACATAAAATATAGATATACCAACTATCCAATCCATGAAATTAAATAGGTAATTAATTACGTATCAATTAAATAGTATCAATCCTATCTCAACTCACTATACAAGATTTCAAAATCAATAAATGATGACTGAATGCATCTTTCAATATGAAATTATACATGTATGTTAGCCGCTATTTGCACACATCCCTCTAAATGTCTCCTATTTGCATTGACAGCTTCTAACACAAGAAACAAACGCTGCATTTTGCAATCGATACTCAGCTTTTGATTCTGATCTATTCTGAAATAGATATTGGGACATGCTCAATCATTCTCTTAGAGGGTTTATCAATGAGGAGAAGGATACATTCATGAAAATGGATAATAAAGCGCATTGAATAGCTGGTGTATTTTATCGATGAAATGTGGACTTTTGAAAATAGGATATGTTTGTTTATTTTCTTCATTTTTCGGATAAATAAAGTTTAAATCAATTTATGTAAGTAAACTTTTTACCATTATATTTTAATATATCTAAAACTAAAGCAGTTAGTAATAAAAACATAATAAAGAAGCTATATTTTGGAACCAAATGCCACAAAATCTTGCTAGTCCATTTGCAAAGACACGTCGTGAAGAAACTACCACTAGGGAAGATATTGGACCACGTAAGAATTACGTTTGTATTTTGTTCTATATGAATTGATTATTCACGTTGTGGACAGGAAATATCGTTAAGTTTACGTCGACTCTAAGTCTAATGTTATAGATGCGTTCAACCAAAATACATCATAATATGACGTCCGTAAAAATGCATAACGGAACACATTGCAACGTCTTTACCACTAAGCACCACTAGCATTGCCCATCGGGTTAGCCTACACTAGGCAAGCATATCATGTAATGCTCATCAAATCAGACAGAAACAGAGTGAAACATGCTAAGAGAGACTAAGGGGTGGGTAGGCGTCGAACGAAAGGCCTTCGTCTAAATGAAAGGTCAATGCAGCTCTTAATGTTGATGTTTGCTCTGCAAACTAACGTCGCGTAGAAAGGACGTTATGATTTGATTATATATTGACGCGACGCAGAAGTCATTTTGCGACGTAATGTTAGAGAAACGGCACTCTTACATTAGACGCCAGTGCAATGGTCACAATGATACTGTCTTCCTGCAACTGTTTATATCATTGAAAGTAATATTATATTTCATTTTTAAATACAATTATACATTGCTTTGTGATGCAATCTGGATATTGCGTCCATATAATGGTTATAACAACATTATTCTGAACGTTCCAACGTTCCTGTGTTTTGGGTTGACGCATCTTTTTGCCTGTTGGGTTATTGCGTCTATTTTGCGGATAACCCTGGTTGCCGCTGCTTATGAGTGTGTTATTTCTGCGGACAACCATGACGAGTGATGGACTGAGCGATAAATTGGGATATAACTTATATTTTCGCCCTTAGTATATTTTTGGTTTAAATAATGCTATTTTTGCGTTCGAGTAATATCAATTATAACGTAAAACATAAGGCGTGATGCATCGTTTTGTCTATAGTTCGCATCCATGTTAACTGAGTGACATTTTTTTGCGTCAGAACATCATATATCAAATGGTCAAACAAAGAACAATTAAAGCAGGGTCAAAGCATGCACCAGAAAGAATTGCATGGGAAAGCCGGGCGCCTTTGGCTCAAAGTAATATATCATAGATTTTTCAGTGAAATATATAATCGCGTCGTTCTTCTTTACTAATCAATCTATACCGAATAGACTCTCTTTTTTCAATCATAATAATTTATATTCCGAAGTTTCATATCATACATGTATGTTGCGAAAAGTGATGTCTTCGGTTGCAGTTTGAAGTTTCATTGTATCCTGGTATTTTATGTTCGAGGACTAAAAGATCTGGTATCAGTTTAGACTATGCAAGACGGTTCATTCATTTCTAGACATAAAGTTCGTTTTTCACCTTGCCGTGAGTGCCACAACCCGGTCGCACTATTTTATGAGGCGGATGCATGCATTATAATAGAAGGGTAACAGGTGGCATCTAATTGCTACGCCCATAAATGAACCAACTTCCGGGTTTTTATATAAAGGTTTTGTTCTTTTTTAATCGATAAGAGACGGCTTAAATTAATTCTCTTTAAACAAGTTGTATTTCATTGATTTTCTTTAGAATATTGGATTAATTGAAAACAAATTAATCAAGTGACACACGTTGAAGGGAATGAAATTGATAGTTTTTATTTAATATAATGTGATATCATTTGACTTATAGTTAATTTCTAAAAGACAAAACTTTTTAAAGTTGACTGTGATGGGGCCAAATACATGTATGTAACTGTATTTTTTACCCCTAATAATTGGCTGATAACAAGGTGAAAATCCAAATTAATCTAATGAAAATTGTTTGTTAACAATCCTTAATTGTTAATTACTATATTTGATTACTCCAATAATGAATAAATAGTAACCGAATAATTTTGCCTATAATTTATTCCAGTATAATTTGTGCCACTTATGCAAATACATGTGTGCAATTAAAATTATTGTGTGCAAAAACTATATAGTTGATATAATTGAACTGGTTTGACTTCAAAATGGTAATAATAATGACAACATGATAGCAGCTTGAATACCATAACAAAGACAGAATCTTCTTTCATGTTTTTTTTTTACTATAAGTGATGTTTCTCATTCTGAAGCGTTCTCAGAAAATTGCCCAATGGCACCCGTATATTATATATCCCGTCCATTTTATGTGGGGTCGAAACAAGTGAACACTTACAGAAACCTTGCCCATACACTAAAGCCGAGATATATGGGTTTACTTTCTATACAGTATATTATTTAGATTCTGCAGCATTTACAATAAATTGCCTTTAATATGCTTGAATCATTTTAGTAAACTAGCGCTCAAAGAATTGTTGATATCTCCACTAACCACGCATGCAGGCTCTAACCATGTAAACACATGCAGAATTAGATATTGCATTTAATAAAGCCAGGATATATGGGCTTACGCCATATACTATTTTAAATTCCGCTGTGATCTAAGAAAACTGCCTGTCCACCTAATTTATAGCATTTGATGTATCCTTGTTCCATACATGCGGGGTCCAAACCAAGTAAACACTTACTGTGGTCCATTTACGCCTGACAGGTCGCATACAAGACAAACAAAGGAGCGGCCATTATGGTGAAGCATCTTTGAGTGACGGGTCGGGACAGTTCCCATTTAGCCATACGTCTTCAAGTCCCCAATGAACGTAAATGTTAACAAAATAAACGTTTCTTCGACGTGTAAAACACGTATCCTGCGCAAGGTTTAAACGGGTAAAGCGTGAACAAAACAAGACAAATTCATGAGTAAATCGGTTAGAACCGTGTTAAACGCTTGACTGACGTCAGAAGGAAATATACGCCTGACAGGTCGCATACAAGACAAAGGACTGGTCATTATAGTGAAGCATCTTGAGTGACGGGTCGGGACCAACCCAATAAACATTGTGGCATCGCTGAGGTACGGGTCCTGACATTCCCAACAGTATAAATGACGTTCATTTGACGTCAGGACGTGATATAACGTCCGAAAGACATGGACTTTAACCTAACAGGCTTTTGAAATCACACCCGAAAGTGGCATTGCATGTACGACCCTTGCTGAATGGGAAGTCTTGTCCATTTGGTAACTAGAAACAACATTTCATCATGCTATCGCGAAGGTTGGTTGTCAGTTAAATGGTCACAAGGCATTCAAGTATCATACATAACCTATGAATGGATTGGGTAAGACGGATACATTTTTCGCGTTGCTTCTCAGAGCAAATTACATGTATGTATCTCATCATAATCGAAATTAAACGGAACGTATAGGTTGACAGAGCCGATGAAACCTTGATCGTTTGGTCCAGCCAAGAGCAAGTATCTGCTATTGTATAATGATCAGGGTGATAACCACTGAGGATAGTCACCTATATCGGTTCGATTATTGGACGATCGTTTATTTGCAAAGCTAAAGAAAACGTTGCATTTGATAATCAAACACAGAAATTTCATTTACTAAATGAAGTTTTTTTTTCAAGAACAATAGAACGGTTGCTGGATGGCGCAAGCTCCAATATAGCCAGAGACATGTCCCCCTGAAAGTCTCATAAAACCCTCTTTCCCATGTTTGACGGGCGTCTTTTGGACGAGAAATCGGTTATTTTGAAGGTCTCTCCAATTTAGCGTTAACTGGCCTTGTGTTTGTTTGATGCTTTCTTTGGTTTCAGATGTACCTTTTCATGTTTCATTTGGTTTGCCTTTTTTCTCTGGCAATTTGGATATTGGGTCCAGAAAGTCACGTTGTTTTATAGGAACTTTGATTCCTATAGGAGCTCGTCTTGTTCAAAGCGTTTCGAGTTTCCAAAAAGAAATATATCGGAAGAAATGGTTTTTGAAAGTGGTAAACACTAGCAAAAAAACATCAAATGTGACTAGGCCCTCGAAGTGGATGTAGAATAAGCATACGTTCGGTTAACCGACCTGCATGACCTTCCTACCGTCTAATAGTTTTTTTTTATTACATTGTGTACACCTGTGTCTACAATGCGCATGCATCCACTAAGTTATTAACAAATTTGACGTAGTGACGTTAAACATACTTTTTTTCTCAATATCGAATTTGAGTGGGTTGGGATTGCCATGCTCAGATCCAAAATCTATATTAATTCAAAATCAAATTGCGTATTTGATAAAACGCACAAATACAAACGGATGGTTAGAATACAGTGTATGTTCTCGCCCTAGGGCGTATTTATCTACGTCATTCCATTCTCCCAACCTCTCCACCTCACTGACTGAGAAGCTACATCCCGCTGATTCAATTAGATCGTCAATTCTCTCTTTCGTACATGCATGTGCTAGCAATAATATGTAGGTTTATAGAGCATCCCACCATCGAGTGTGAATTGATTTCCATTAATTAGCGACGCTTATACTTGAGAGTATGTTCAATGCTCAATAATCTACTCATGGCAATAAGGTGTTGTTAAACCTCAAGTTCTAAGGGATGACTTGCAATCATATGTTATAGTGCCTTCGACTTTTTCAAATCTATCTTTGTAATACATGTATAAACATTATGGTGTGGCAAGGCTCGAGCGTAATTTTCTACGATCGCTGCGAAACCATATATTGATAAAGCGAATCCAGTCATATATGATTTGTAATATTCTTTTTTAGTAATAAGCGAAGATCGAACACGATTTGTCTAAAGCCTCACCGATCATTAAAGTGTTTTCTGATAACGCAAATAAACTTTGGAATAATCCATAGCAGTTTGATTTGAATATGTATTCCATTTATATTAGGAAATACGTTTGGTTAAAACATATACCTTACCGAGCGGATGTTTTTCCGATTGAGACCTGCATCATCTGCTTGAATTCTTGGACCAACTAAATTTCAATGTTGTCTATGTTTGCTCCACCATTCGGGATATGCTCATTTGTAAACTGCCTGATTTGGACAATAAGGTAAACAATACAGTTTTTTATTTTATGAAAAAAAAGTTCTATATACACATATACTGCAAAATGACAACGTTCTAGCAACATTTGACATATTTTCTATCGGAATGGGTAACATGTCCATTTTGCTAACTGCCCCATTTGGACAATAAGGGAAACAATACAACACTATTTGTGTTATCAAATGTAATACGAATTAAACAAAATAAACTTCCAACTTTTTTCAAATGGAATCGTTTTCCCATGCTACAAAATGACAACGTTTTAACCCTAAACAATTTCAAAATCGGTCAATATTGTTCTGAGAATAACTGCCTCATTTGCAAATTGCCTCATTTGGACAATAAGGGGAAACAATGCATGCTGATGCAGGCTATCATGTAAATATTTGTTGACCATGTGTGGTCAACCATGTAATTGCAAATTTGCTCATTTAATGAGACCTGTCTTCTTACAAGTGAAGAGCCATTAGTTTAGGTTGGGGTCAAAATGAGCAATTCAGGGGGTGAATGCAAAATTGTTTGTCATGTAAAGTGACCCTTAACGCTATTTAGAACATACAAATGTATGTCACCTGAGATCAAGAGGACGTATTTATTTGTGCCCATATGAGAGCTAATCCTGGTTCGTGGCGGACTTTTAAAAACAACGTTTAGGTGACTTCGTGAAAGAGACATTTATTCTACATCGGGATTCGACCTAACTGAGTATCATTTCCAATTTGAAGGCAGATGCCAGCAATAACTTCACTAAGAACGACACTCTTGGAATCGTCTAGGCTGTCACATTGCTTCCAACCTGCGAAGATGTCCGATAAACATTACTCTATATGAACAGGATATGAACAATGTAAGCTTTTATGATTACACAGGGCCCCAACTCTATATAAATGAGAGTATGGATGCTCTCGATGCATGATGTATTTCTGCAGCTACTCTTTAGAGCAATGACCTGGTATAGACCCAGTGGGTCGCCTAACGATACATTAATATTCCGCGGCACGTACCCAATATCACACCGTGTGATCACTGTAGCTTATTGCCTTCATTATGATGTGCATTTAGCCTACAGCGAACGCTGACCTATTCTCCTTCGAAACACACCTTTTCCCCATCCCATGGCTAAGACTGCTGTCTTAATGCCTCACCAATCCAGCCTCTCTTTCCAAACCATTGACATGTCTCATTCAAACTTGCCTTTGTATATACGGTTGGAAGGGGAAAATTCAAGGGGCCATCGTATATTCTCAGCCCCGTCTTCCCTATCCCCTCCTGTCGTGTCCCTCCATTATCACCCCGTACATCCTTTTAGTGGCATAGCCAAATCTATAAGAATTTATAGATATGTTGTCGAAATAAAATAACTATCGGTAGACAAATTGTAAATACATCAGTTAATACTTTACATTTCATTTTTTATTAGCATTTAACCTTCATCACCACATCTTTCTGGTCATCTAGTGCGTTCTTCCATTCCTTTCCAATCAAATATCACCTACGTCACTACATTGTGACGTCACAATCCGTGCAATGACTCATCAACAATCGCAGAGATTTCGCTCTGTTGTAATCCACACCCTTTCGGTTGATTGAACAGCAATGTGATTTTCAGCACCGCCAATAAAACTATGGTCGTAGAAAGGTGCGTCCGAATTGAGGTTTCAGCTTTACCTAACGTTGCGAATGATGCGTCATTGTATAAATGAAATGCATTTGTCAATGGTGCAGCGACGTTTTTCAACTATGCAAAGTGTATGCCTATCATTTTCAATCGTTTAAAGTCAGATATACGTAATCTTGGAGATTGAGACCGTGTGTTACAGATTATACTTTATATCAAACCATCAAATGTTTTGATGAAACGCAACGAATGTACAGTATGTCGACGTTACAGTAACGAAGCTTGCCGAATGGGACTAGGGTTTGATTTCGTACACTACAATCAAATTCACTGCAAAACACGATTGCATGACAAAATTGTCGCTCAAAATGACTATGAATGCAATAGTGTTTGGTGATAGAAAAATGCAATCGGGGGCACCAGTTTGTTTTACGTGAGTAATCATGTTTGCATTATTTCTTCAGGTTGAATGTGTTTTTAACAATATTCGCAATAT
>LQRL01132402.1:4497-18842 GCA_001703475.1 Hydroides elegans | reverse complement strand
AATTGTTATCTTCACCGTTGATAAGCTATCACACATAAATACTTACATAAACAGATAAGACGACTAGGGCTTTTTTGCACGAGGTGAACTTAATGTTTTTTCTCGCCGTGCAAGAAAGCCTGAGTCGTCTCGTGATTAGTGATAAGAAAAAAGCCTGCCCTCGAGAATGTGAGAATTTGCTCACGTTCATAAAGAGCATATAGAGTAACGAGGGCTTTTGAGCACGGCGGGCTTATTTGCACGTAACACCGGCATTGGCGAAAATATATCGCTTAATTATATGTACATGCAGTTCGAAATAAGTTTCCCCATCGTTTTTACGTTTTCGATAATATAGATAGCTAAAAATATTAAATCTGAGTGGAACCTGAGTGTTTGGTCTAGCCTAGAACTTAGTTAAACAGATAAGAAATCAGTAGATTTAAATTAGATTATAAGCAGCTAAACTGCTAGGGAAAATGATGGAAGAATCAGATACAATGTTATAGAAAATAGAAATCATTGAATTGAAGCAGGAAGTTAATCTATGGTTTACGTACGGAGAAAATTGATTATATGTCACTACTTACCATACATTATACATAGTGACAGACGTTCAGAGGATACTCAGAGCAAAGCAGGGCAAAGTTTATGTGGGTGACTTATCTAGCTCCTAATCAATATAACTACATTCATGCCCTTAACTGAAAAAGAAACAAAACAGAAAACGCTAAGTTTATTCTTAAAGAACTCTAGGCACTAACCGGGAAGCGAAACAATGTCAGTTAACATTCTGATTTTATCTGAGTCATTCATTTTTAACGATTTCAACTAAATATGCAAGCGCTGTTAGTAGACATTTATCGATCCTTATATTGTCTAAGACAATCCTGATGTTATATAACCGACACTTAACCGGATGATTGAACGCTTTAAATAAGTTTCAAAGTATGAGCTGAGGATTTGTTATATAATAATTTGGGATATACATGTACATGTATATGCATGGCAGCACCCTAAGGCCGTGTTCACGCAAACGAAAAAGCTCGGAAAAAAGCACGAAACCCGATATTTTCGAAATTCACATTTGTATAAAAACATAGCAATTTATCCCCTGTGTTCACGCAAAAATTTAGGATATTTTATTGCGTGAACACGCCTTAATCCTTTGCAAGGCCAAACATCAGGACCCATACCTCTTATTGCCTCTACTAAGACACATGGACTCAAGTCTAAAACCACATCAGTAGAAATATACATATGTATATTTAATTACTAATGACTAAGGCCATTGACCTAGCTTCACCCCAGAACCTCCACTTACCCCGAGTTGACGAAGTAGCAGACCTCTAGGGCAGGAGGCAGCGTGGCCACAATCTGTTTGGCCAGCGTCACAATGTTGTCATGGAGATAACGACTGTTTGTGTTCAACGTCATCATTTGTTGCACTCCCGCCGCCACAACATCCGGGTTACAGTGACCCACTGCAAATACATTTGAACACATTTTAATGGGTGTTTTTACTTTGGATAAATAAACTTAAACGAATATATATCAAAATAGGTATAACAACCGAAGAAAAGACCACGATGTGACGTCATAATTAACAACATTTTAGTTTTGTTTATATATAGCAAAAAGATAATAGAGCCTTGCAAAAACAACTTTTTATGGGAACTCATCAACAATCAAGGATACAAGATTTCGAGAATCCGTTGATATCGATATACAATTTTATCATCGGTGCACATTTGGACTAAAGAAATGATTTTCTTTGCAATGATTAATAGTCGGCATTTATGCACGAAAGATTTATGAATTCCAGAGTATGTATACGTGTGCGGTAACGCCTTAATCAGAGTCGTTAATCAAGTCGTTCATTATCACTACAATTCCTAGTTAGCTCTTTTAACGCAAGCTACTGCATAAGTACGAAGTATGTGGCGACATAGTTACCGTCAGTTTCATTGTCTGACTGCTGGGGGACAGGCACTTGGTTTTAGTTTTCTACTGAGCTGAGCATATTTCAGTCATATTTTGGATGATTTGCTTTAGGTTTTGTTCGTACAAAAATAACATATTGGCGCTAAGATAAATGAACATGACATTTTTTTTAGATCGATTTTTATCTAAAATGTATTTTTCGACCCATACTGTTTATTTTCTTAAGATACCAAGGAGTACCCCAAAGTTCATGTGATATTCAAATCTACAAAACTGGCGCAGTGAATAAATAATTACGAGTGTCATTGACCGCGATTAAATAAACACTGAAATGAGCCAAGTAGTAAAAAAATCAGTGTGAACTATATACAAAAAAAAACCCTGTGTTGATAAGAATTGCTCACTTGGCACAGAAAGCTGTTATGAACAAGCCACTCAACCTTTCAAGCTGGCTATCAGTGTTTAATGTGTTTTGACATTGCGCCAGAGCAAAGTGCCAACGGTTTGAGTGACAAGCAAGGAAATACAGGCTTAGATGATCTATCGTCGTATGAAATATATATGTTTTTTAAGTACATTTATACATTATGTATGATATGACAAGCAAGGAAATGCGAAATGCAAGGAAATGCGAAGCTTCGCATATCGTACAAATGCCGATAGGGCGGCCAGCTTAAAACAGGTGCCTCCTCGAATTAAGTCCCTCCTCGAATTAAGTCCAAGATAACTGATAGATAAATGAAATAGAAAATTTGGTATCGACAGAAAGTTTCAATAAAAAACAAACGCTTAAATATACAACTTGTGAAAAATACAGTTTATTTCCTACTGGGTTTCGACCCTAAAACACTGTTAATAGTATAATTAGAAACAATGATAACTTTCACAATCTTTATTTGGATTGTTTTGACTAGAAACTTTTTGTCCTATGTTGTCAATTTTGGAAACTTTATGGACGGAAACTTTTTGGGCGGAAACTTTTTGGGCCGGATCCAGTAAATTTATATGTCATTTGTTATATAAGATATGCCGCTTGCAAAGACAACCCTCATAGTTCGTTCGTTGCATGCGTTCGTACCCGGAGAAAATACTACTTAACGGATTTTGTGAAATTTGGAATGCATAAATTTAATAATTTTGTTCACGTTATTTTTGCCCAATTATATTTTGTAATTAATTTCGTTCACGTCCACGTCAAGGAAAATCACGTTTCAGAAGATTCGGGGTGCAAGATGCAAACCTGGATTTATGCATTTTCAAATTAAGAATTTAACAATTAGTTTTGATCACATTAAATAAAAATACCATGTGAGACATTGTTGATGCAGTCGAGATACTGGTTGCCCTCTTCGTCGTAGACATACTGCCCGTCGCCGCGAACGATTTTGATTGGCTCGGATTTGAAGAACAGCTTGCACGAACCTCTGTGTCAACAACAACAAAAAATCAAATAAAAAATGAATAAAATATTGCAATTTGCAATCTAGATTAGGTGATGATTTAATGATGTGATAGTTGCGACAATATTTGCATATTTAATTGATGCAGGAATGTTTGTTTTTCCTAAGGCCTCTAGACATAATCTAAGTTCATTTCGGGGTTCCAAATTCGATTTTTTTTTCAGCGGACGCCATTCGAGTCCCCGTTCTTAAAAACCCCGGTGGCCAGAATATATTCATTTTATATGCAGTTTCAAAAACCCGGGATCATTTGGAAAATCAGGGGTCGATGAGAACTGTCATTTTATAAGCGACACACGTGCAAAAGTTTGGACGCACTTTCTATTTTGAAGATACCAAGCCAACAACCCACCACTTTTTATCAAAATGATCTGTTAAATGTGTTTGCTAAGTATTTACAGACCGGATTTGTTTCGTAGATGACAAGCGTGTTATTTTTCAAATCCTGGATCACTTTTCTAAACTTTATTAACAATGTCTTACATTTTTATAACTTTAATCACGTTTAGTTGTACAAATGTCCTTGTAAGACGGTTGACATTGACTTCTTATCCCAGATACCATTACACCAAATGGGTGCTCAATAATAATTATCACTAATTCAGAACAATCTGCACTTGTTTCGCGAACTGATATGATTCTGTTTTAACCAGTTTTAAAAGCCATTTGACACGCATTGCTGATAGCACACACTTGTTGTAGATATGGTATAGTTATATTAAGAGACATACGTATGTATATCATTACAATGCAGAGTTATCAACCCAGTTAAGAGGATGGTAATTATGGATCAAGTATGTGGTTTTAATTTAATTATACGATAATGTAGATAACGAAATCTGCAAAAGTACGCAAATCATAAGTTTACACATGGTCCTTATTCTACGACCCTACGTACACTTTGTAGGCCAATGGGGTTTTGAAAATACCTGCAATAGCAAGAGCTATTAAGTTATTCTTTTTTTTTTTTTTTACAAAAATTCTATATGAGCCCTAGCTTGATTTCTTCATAGAAATTTCGCGTACTTAAACTATGCTTAATCAAACTGGGCAGGGAGACGGACGGCTCGACAGACAGGCGGACAGACAGACGGACAAGCTCAACCTTATATCCCCTGTTAAACGGGGGATGAATATCATTATCTTGTACAGGTCTCATTCAGAAGACACCCGTATCATCAGTAAAGCCGACTGTGCTTGGCGATTTCGCTTTAAGTCAATTCAAAATTCAGGTGTAAGAATATGCTTCGAAGTCTCGCCCGCGAATGAGACCTAATCACTATCATACACGATGTTTTCACGTATAATTTTTTTTAAGCGCTGAATATAGCTGATTTAATTGATCTCGACAAGCACGACTACAGGGCTGTACCTTAGCGGTCGCTAGGTCGCAAATGCGACCTGAAAATCGACCGTGCGACCTGAGATTTTTATCAGGTCGCAGACCGTGCGACCAACTTTTTGGCCTTATTTATGCCAATGTAGCCAATGGTTACATTTAAGCAAAAAGTGTTTAGGCCAAAATGATCAAACGATTTTTTTTCACACCAATCTTGCTATGAAACATTGGATCATTTCAATGAAAAAAACCGTGCGCATTAAAAAAACACTGCATCGTTTTGTCTAATTGTAACCGCGTCTTTAGGCCTTATTTCGATATTTTGTTCATATTAAGTTTAGATATTTTTAAAAACGTTGCCACATATGTGCAGTGCACATTTGCTTTGTACCTTGTAGTTATTGCCTTGAATCTAATGTAAATCAATTGTCGGTACGCTTTACGATCCATATTTGATAGCTCATCAGGAAATGGAACGTTTTGAAAAAGTCTGGTCTTAAGAAAAAAACGCTCGCGCCTTCGGCGCTCGTATCCCAAATACATCCCTACCATTCATCTACCATACCAAGATGTAGAGCGGCAAATACATCCCTACCATTCATCTTTCAATTATACCACTTGCGACCTGAAAATCTGGCGTGCGACCTGCTTTTTTCAGCAGGTCGCACGGCAGCGACCTGGAATTCAAGTTAAGGTACAGCCCTGCGACTATGATACAGTATAATCCGTATAACGAAATTGCAACATTTATCTTACAGGGATCAACAACATGAGTATTTAAGCCATGAAAGAACCCAGAGAATTACAAACGCTTGACCTTCAGATTTATATCTTACCTTTCCCTAAATAAATAGGTTCGTTAAGAATAAGATCACTAATCACCAATTTTATTCAAGAACAACTTTACAACATTTACAAATCATAAATTATGCTGGTGCAGTAACAACGACTCGACTTCAGTTGTGTAATATAATTTGCACGCTAATTTTTCGAGTAATTTAATTAGTTTATGATTCCATCAAATGGAAATCTACGATCGATACTCTATTGTTACTCAAAATTGTCCTGCTCGAACGTAACATGATCTGCGATCGATAGGATCCGTCATCGGCTATTTGCGAGCTTGGAGTGTCATCTACAACAACATTCGGCATCTCTATTTTGATTACCGATCAGTATATATCATGCATATGCCATAAATGATAAAATATTCGTTTCTTATAAAATTTAATCAATCAGAACAAGTACGCGCATTTAAATATGTGCTACGCGTCTATTTAAGAGCTCAGAGTGTTGCTCTTCGATTCGATTGATACCAAATATGATGATAAGATATGAGTACGACTCGTACAAACTCGTACTCGTACGAGGCAATGAGCAAGATTGAAGGTCAAGTATCGATCCGTATACCGAAAGGGTCAAGTTGCGATCCAAATAACGACGTCATAAAATGAAATGGAAAGATAAAAATATACTTTTTTGGCAATATTTATGTTTAAGTTCTCGCACATAATAACGGTTTTTCACAGACAACGGCAAATGTGAACGAAAAAAATGAGAGCATGAGTGACAGCTCAGTGACAGCTGAACAACAAGTTAAGAAATACAAATTATGAATAATTGCTGAATGACAACTCACCCGATGTGTTTCTTTCTTAATTCAAGGGTTTCCTCTTTGTCGAGGCCTTGTTGCGCAATTTTTAAAGATTTGAAATTTGCCATTTTGAGCATAAATTTCTATCGAAATGTCCCGAAACTCATTGACATTTTGTTTATAAACACATGAATGAATGACGCAATGAATTCTTGACCAATCACAACGACTTAAAAATGAAAAGTAAGCAAAAGCACATGGGTAAACGCTATCTGCAATATGTTTCAACATTAGTAGTGTCTCCCTTGTTTTTTAGCTTAAGACCACCATTTATTGATTAATACAATAATCTTTATTACAAGGTTGAGACATTTACAGGACATTACCACACGGTTATTATCCTGTGTAATAATGCCCGGGTGCGAAGTCATTTTAGATGATCTGTTTAAAAAAAAATAAATGGCTAAATCATTTCAATAAGATAAATTGACTCTTTCTGGAATTAAACCCCAGCCACCCGGGTGCCCTTACCACTTAAACCTACCCGTCTAATGCATTTCGGGTTCTTATCTACGCTATTAGCGTATGTAAGAGTTTGTTATGACTGTTGAGAGATGTAGGGCACACATACGCCCAGTACTCTATGAACTGTTCAAGTATTGTAATTATGACATCAACATTCAAATTCTACGTATGCAATTTTGTTTACTACAGTTACTGAAAAAAAGTGAAAGAATTACACACATGTTTATAGAAATTGAATAAATAAGGTTATATATTTGTATTTCAATGTATAAGGTACATAAATCAAACGTTATTAGAGAGTTTATGCAATATAAAATCTTTGTGTAAATAGCATGGATTTACCTGGAATTCCCCATAACAACCAATCACATTGTGTATTACTGGTTTGTTTACGTAATTTTGACGTCATTCCAGCGGAGTTCCCAAAATTGCACCAATTCTCTATTAAAAGAGTAAGAATATTCCCAGCCTGGAGTTTGGAAATCATGAAAAAAGGACTGGAATAAGCTTGATATTTTACATGAATGTAATTAAACATAAGTATTTGTCATTGAATAGTAGGGACAAAATGATGGTATGAATGTTTGATTTACTATTAATAAAGCATGCATGGATAGGATCGACGAAATGCAAAGTGCAAAGCAGATGTATGGAGTAATTAACGGCATGAACAATTGTGAATATTATGCATCCAAAGATGGACATTTATTAACTTTCAAAACTAATATATCAAATAAAAAGTACTTTTGATTATAAAAGTTATTGTTTTGTTATTTTCATGCCAATTGAAGGTAAATAATGAGATAAAAATAGAAACGGATTCATCAAAAAGATTATTTTGGGTAAAGATTTCCAAAGTTTCTTTCATGACTTGAATGATTTTTTTTTTCAAAAACAGTTTTCTTTTAAATCCGAAACTATTACCGGTAGCTTATGAAATTACAAGGTAAAATGCAATTTGCAAAAGGAGGTGAGTCGAGATTTGCATATGATTCGACCAAATTTGGACAACATCAAACTAGAATATCACAAAATGTTTTTATTTTTCGAAATAGCAATGTGACAAATAGAGAAGGATTTTTTCCGTTATATTCATTTAATATATAGAATATCGGCTAAGTATTTTGATTAAATATTTTGATCAAATTGAAAGTTTTCCCTTATATACTATGGCAAACTCGGCACATATTTAATAAAATCACAAATTTAAAATCCTATTTTATCGTTTAAAAATAATCAATTGTTAGTATCACACATGAGACGAACTTTTAAAAAAAATAACATTAGGATATGACAGTTCGTACAACAAAAATTTTATATGCTTATATAAATTACTAATTTAAAAACATTCAATGCCTCATTTCGCTAAACTTAATAAATGTCCATTGAGTCCTTCAAGTGTATTTTTGTTTTGCTGTTGAACAAATTTAACTCAACAAACAACGCATTTTACAGTATATCTATTATTATTTAGACCCTATTATGTTAAATAGATATTCAACTCACAATGAATGAATGTACTTGCTCATCGAATAAGTATGG
Organism: Hydroides elegans; assembly: GCA_001703475.1. Taxonomy (NCBI): domain Eukaryota; kingdom Metazoa; phylum Annelida; class Polychaeta; order Sabellida; family Serpulidae; genus Hydroides; species Hydroides elegans. The sequence goes on along the minus strand of LQRL01132402.1, from coordinate 10,459 downwards.
TGCCTCGGTTTGGTTTCGCCCCTTTAACCTTCTGCCCAGTTGCATGGCAGGGCCAAAACGGCTAGCTCGGCCGTCGCATCCGTTAGGGGGGAGCAGCTTTATCGCGGTGATGACCTTCACTCTTCCTCGCTACATGGGTTACTCATGGTGTATCCTTTTCTGGTTTGTATCATCCGCTCTTCTGTTTGTAGTGTTTTGTATTTTTACGGTGATACATTCCAGATTTTGTCATTGCGTCTGAGCCACAGCCAACACGACGTTCGTTCTGCTGCTTTTACACTCATTGCTTTCATGGTGTTCTCTTCAGTTCTTTGCAATCCTACTATATAATTTGCAAATCGTTTAGACTGATTTGCACACAAATCCTCTACAGCTAATCTCAATTGGTAGGGAATACACTGTATAGCCTCGTTCCTCACATTCTCCTCTGAGCTCATCGTACTTGTTCGCTTCCTTTCGTTGGCTACCTCCACTCGATCTTCCCACGCCACTGTCAGTTCTGCTATCACAATTTGTTTTGTTTCACAGGACTATATTACGATATCTTGCGAGAATATCAGCCTCTTTTTCAGGTCCTCCTGTTTTTGCCAGTCGTTCGCTGTGGCCAGGACCACTGTCTGGACATTTACTGATTTGTTTGATTTCTGCCCTTCTTTTATGAACCGTATCAGCTGAAGCCCTCTCGGTCTCATTTTCTTCTGCCTCGCGTATGCGTCTTCCAATATCTTTGCGGTTTGGCCCAGCCCCGAGTCATGCCTCCATCTGTACAGCCCCCGTGAACCTGGATATGTTCTAATGATGCCCTTTTATTGCACAGAATACATCTGTCGTCCTCCGCTAGTTTCCAGCGTATAAGGTTCACTGGTGTTTATAGTACGTCATAGATGCTTTTCAGCAGAAATGAAAGTCTGAGCGGCCCCATCTTCAGAATTTCGCCCCATTTTAGGTTTCTGGGCGTAACAGTCTCCCATCGGGTCCATGCGCCCTGAGTTGTCATTTCAAGAGCCTTGACAATCTTCCATCTTTTTCTTGTGCTCTCACCTCCTGTGGTACCGAATCAGATTTTTCTTTGCCACTTGTTTCTGTCCATCTTGCCTTGTCCGTGACTTCAAGTCCCTGACAGTTCCAATTAAATCCTTCATTCTGACCCGGCTTTTGGCGTCCTCCATGCTCTTTTGTACTGACCATTTTCTGCTACCACTGATTCTCGCGTCCGCTTTCGCAACAGTTTCGTCTGTAGACTCTCACAACTGCATCTGACCTCTTATTGACCCGACTTTGTATTCATCAATTAAGGAGGACGGTGGTAATTTTAGACTGCTTGCTCTGCTGTACAAGCCTGCTGTAGAGAAACTGGGCGGTGAGCCAAGCCACTTAAGGATGTATCTGCTCTCTCGCCGCCGCTCTAGCGCTTCGATTTTGCCCATCGGTATATCCTACATAAGCAGTTATCAGGTGAGTCTTGGCATAATCCCAAACTGGAAGCTCCAAGCCTTATATCTTCCGGGAATGCTTTTAGACTCGACCAGGTTTAGTTGTTTTGGAAGCTGTTGGACTGTTTTCCGCGCATTCTAGGCGTTACGTAGACTACCATCGTACCATTTTCCCGGGCACTTGACAGCCTTTTTTCGCTGACTGTTGGTATCTTTTCTCCTTCCATCTGGAAGATGTTTCGCTTTTCGATTGTCCCTTTCTTGATGACCGAACTCATGTACTTCCTCGCCTTGAATGCAATCCTTGCCCACTTCACAAGCTCTTCCAGTCTAACTAGCACCCATCGTGCTCCTTGTGGTTTCTGGTTTTGAAAAAACTGTCAAGTGCCTGGGAAAATGGTACGATGGTAGTCTACGTGACACCTAGAACGCGCGGAAAACAGTCCAACAGCTTCCAAAACAGCTAAACCTGATCGAGGCAAAAGCATTCCCGGAAGATATAAGGTGTGTAGCTTCCAGTTTGGGATTATGCCAAGAATCACCTGATCACTGCTTATGTATTATATACCGATTGGCAAAATCGAAGCGTTAGAGCGGCGAGAGAGCAGATACATTCTAAAGTGGCTTGACGTATCGCCCAGTTTCTCAACAGTAGGCTTGTACAACAAAACAAGCAGTCTTAAATTACCACCGTCCTCCATAATTGGTTTCTGGGCGTATATTGTCAGATACTCCATGAATGCCTCAAAGGCTGCTGCCGCTCACCGTTTTGGAGTTGTTGCCCTTTCGCTTCTCGGGCTGTGGTCTTTATGATTAACGGCATTGCTGTCAAAAAGAAAATGACTGATATATTCCTACTACGAGGTTTTACCATTGTGTTGTAACATCATTCACTGTGAAACGGAATTTCACCTTGTCCAGAAATCTTGCTAACATGTTCTGTACTTTCGCGGGTATATGGTACCGCTTGAGGGCTTCCTCCACTAGAGCATGTTGGACTGACCCACATGTATTTGCAAAGTCCAACCATATCAACGTGATGTCCCCCTTGTGTTGTCTTGCCTCTTTAAGCAGTTGTGATATCATACTGTTGTGCTCACAGCATCCAGCTAGTCTTTCGACACCGCCTTTTTGTACTGATGTGTCTATAAATTTGTTTGCGAGCATGTATTGTGTGAATCGCCTGGCTAGGACCTTGAACAGTATCATTCCTTCTGTGATGATAATCGTTTGCTTGTATTTGTCTTGTAATTGTATATTGGTATTTTTAGATATGGATGGACCCTAACATCAGAATAACGCCAATAGAAACTATAAATTCATATTAACGTCTTTATTCCAAAGTCTCATAGGTCCAACTACGACGTTGGCAACGTAACGCAGTACGCCGGCCGCGATGACGTCACATCCGGCACCTGCCCAAATCTACCCAAATTTCCCAAATCACTTCCCAAAAACACCTGCTTTATAAACTTACTAATATTTAATTCACCAACTGTCTCCAATGTAAACATAAACAATGTGAACGATAATAGCGGATTATGAAATCCTCACACTTCGACGTCTAGGAGCGTGATTGTTAGGAATTGATTTATCCCTTCTGAGTTCAACTCTTTGGGCACAAAGCATCCCTCCGCCGTTGTCCAACATTCGGGAAATATTTACTTCTTACAAACCGTTTTCATCAGTTTGTGGAGCATCTTGATTAACTTTGGACAATTTTTGTAAAACAGGTACGGGATTCTTTTCGGTTCTGCTGCCGATTTTGACTTAACTTTTGCTGCGACTTGCTGGATTTCGGATAAATGGAATTCGGTGAGTTCAAAGGCTTGTATTGGCTCATTCGGTCGTTCTATTCGTGGTATGTCTCAGAGCGGCTCTTCTCGCTTTGGGTCTCTGTGTACATATTGTAAGTACTTCTCCACCTCTTCCTTTGTTGCCTTCAACTTTCCACTACGTGGTTTTCCCAGCAGTTTTGAGGTTTACTGGAAGGGATTTGATATGAATTCTTCTTTCTCTTTCCGATTATCCAATTTCTTCTTTCTCATTCTCTCTGCGTTTGCTATGTTCTTAAGCTTTTTCTACATTTCTGTCTCTATACCTGCCTTTTCTTCCTGACGTTCTGTATTCTTACACTGCGCAGACAGTGACTTGACGTCCCTCCTTATCTCCGTCTTCTTCTTATTTCTGCGATTTGCAAATATTGGTCGTTACCCTTCTTTTCTTCTTTCCAATACTCCTAATCTCTCTTTACTGACACTGTACACTAAGTTTGAATGTGCGTATTTTATTCTCTTAATCTCCTTTCAATGCACCATGTTAAATATTAATCAAATCTTCTTCAAGCTGGTTCCACGCATTGCTGTCGTTACCCTTGGGCCATTAAACTCCTTTCCTTCCCTTAATCTTTATTTCCTCTTGTACCTCAGCACGGAGATCCGGGGCACTGTGGTTTGCCTCGTGGTTCCGATTCCCCTCCGCTTCACCTGCTGGACGAACTGTGCGTTGCTGGATTCTTTCCATGCATTACATCTTTCCTTGGTGTATTCGTAGACCCTTTTTTCGTTCTTGCATATTTTTCCACATTTACGCACTGACGGTTTTTGCTGTTCATGTGTCGTCATCGTGTAATCCATCTTTTTGGTCGTCTCATCCCCCCTTCTCGGGTCGGCCTGGGGACATTTTCTTGTTTCTGTGGATGTAGCTGCTTTTCCTTGGCATGGTGGGGTGCCGGCCCACAGTGTTGCTTTTTGCCTGTCTTAAAAAATATATATTCGTGGTCTATTTCTACGGAAGCTCTACACCCCATAAATGATTTTAACTATAATTCATGATCACAGTTTCTGGCCAAATTTCAGGGTGTATACATATTAACTGAAAACAAAATTAGGCACTGTTGACATTTGCTGATTTTAGAAATAGAATACAAGATATACATGAAGTGCTCGATAGTCGACAATCTGCATTAATATGCTCCACTTCAACCATAACCTAAAGTATTTGTTTTTCTCCAACCTTTAGCAAAAATTTTATGGGTAAGGTCAAGCCTAACGAGAGCGGAATATATAGACCCTTGTTGAAATACCGCACTAAAAATGGGGAATAAATATTATGGGAATCCTTTATGAAGATTCAAGATGGGTAGATGTTTATTGCACGATGGGAGTCGAAGTGGATGCACAAAGCCGGAGGCTGAGTGCATCCACTTCGACTCCCTGAGTGCAATAAACATATACACATCCTGAATCTGAATAATGGATTTCCTTTACTACAGGGTAACCTCTGATTTTAATGATATTGTAATGGCCTATTTGTTTTTTTTTAATGGGGTTAATCTAAGGATTGCCCAAGAATTTGTGGACTTACGGTATTAAATGCAGGTGAATATGTGTACATGTGCTATGCATGTATTTTGAGCTTTTCGAAATAAAATCTTAATTGCAACTTACATATTATAGGTTTCGCCTGCCATGTATATACATATTGAAAACAAATATATAATTGTTAATTTATGATAATAAATTTCATATGTCATTCAATTAATTCGTTAAAATCAGCTGGGAACACAATTCTCATATTTCCTTATCCCATCATTGCACCTGTTGTTTACATAATTATGTTCGAGTTCATGAGGTTATGACGTTTGAGGTTTGGTTTGTGACGTAACAAATAAGCGTGAATCCACCTGTTTAAAAAGGAAAGGCTCTGGAAGGCGACTATGCGCAAAACACAATTTTAGTTTTCTAATACTCATTTATTTTTTAAAAGTAGGAATGTGCATGGTTTTCAAGTCTAATTACCTAGAACTTGCAAAAATTGAAAGATAAAAAGTAATTTTAGGGATTAAAACGACACCAAATGTTTAAAATATTTTTTTTTAATAAATCATCCCGAAAAATATGAATTTCTATGTATCTATGCAAAAAGTAGATCAGGCATTTCTACGGTGCAATACACTTTATATTTGCATCCTAGCCTATCACTATCATTTCTTTAAACAATACACCCTAACCATGTAGTAATATGGGAATCCTTTATGAAGATTCAGGATGGGTAGATGTTTATTGCACGATGGGAATTGAATTGAATTGAATTGAATTGAATTGAATTGAGTGCATCCACTTCGACTCCCTGAGTGCAATAAACATCTACCCATCCTGAATCTGAATAATGGATTCCCTTTACTACAGGGTAACCTCTGATTTTGATGATTTTGTAATGGCCTATATGTTTTTAAAAAATTGGATTGATCTAAGGATTGCCCAAGAATTTGTGGACTTAAGGTATTAAATGCAGGTGATTATGTGTACATGTGCCATGCATGTATTTTGAGCATTTCGAAATAAAATCTTAACTGCAACTTACATATTATAGGTTTCGCCTGCCATGGTATATACATATTGCAAACAAATATATAATTGTTGATTTATGATAAGAAATTCCATATGTCATTCATTTAAATAGTTAAAATCAGCTGGGAACACAATTCTGACATTTCCGTCTCCCATCATTGCACCTGTTGTAAAGCT
>LQRL01132400.1:0-11142 GCA_001703475.1 Hydroides elegans | reverse complement strand
TAACCGACGAGTCGCAGTGCAAATTCTTTCGCGCAGGCGGGTTTTATCGCGTTTACCGGGGCACTGGCCAACGATCTTAGCGATCATGTTTTCGGCAAGTTGATCGAAAAAGCGGCAGTTTGGTTATGATCAAGGATGCAATATTATATGCCTGGTGATCTAAACTCGTGTTTATCGAAGGGAAAGTTGCTGCCAATAGCTTCAACAATACCATATTCAACACCCAAGTTACCACGTATATGTTGCGTTACCTTCATCCGTGAAAAAACACGCCCTCGTGTCGCGGATGTTTGTGTGCGCAATTTTATTGATACCAACATTGAGACGCTACCCTGGTCAGTTTTTTACGGTCAATAACCCGCTAGAGCACTCTTGGAACCATCTAGACCGTCACACATGATCCGGCCAACATGCCCCAAAAAAACTGGACTGTTTCTCATCGAAGAGTGGCATCCTTACCATAGGCAATCATCAACCGATCGGTTATGTTGGTGCCACGACGTATTCACGAAATATTGGCTGTAGGAGGTCGACACACTCGATATTAACCATGTGAAATGTTTCTGTCTGATTTTAGCACGGGATTTTTTATACCAATAAAAGTTAAAGTACTGCTACGTTATTGTTTTATTTTTAATTGACTTGTAAAATTACTAGGCTATTAATAATGCTTTAAATTATATATTTATGTAATTTCATGAGGATCCATTCAGTAGAACTCGAGATATGACCCTCTAAAGTCATATTATACTTTCTTGTTTGGGTCAGTATATAAATTTGCCATATCATATATTCATTCAAAAAAACTGTATGAATATAAATGAACAATTAATGGGTATTTCTTTGTTTTCTGAATTCTGAATTTTACTTGCATTTCAGCCTAGGCGCTTGGGTATACATCGGGCTTCAAAATACGACCGATTTGTTCCGTTGGCTCGATGACGACAATGAAGCATCGTGGGCTCCGTGGAGTAGTGGCAATCCTGTTGAGGGATTTGGCAATTGTGCATTGATCAGATTTTATGCAGATGGCTCATATGAATTCCTGCAAGTGTCATGCATCGCAGCCAATTTAGTAACTTTAGCTTGTCAGTAAAACAAGCATTGAGTGCAATAGCGAACATTAAGTGGTAGGATAATAGCATGCGATAAATGCAAAAATTTGCGTTTATCTTATATTTTGATCATGGTTATGAATTGTTTTTTATCCTACCTTTTTTCAAATTATTTATTATTCGTGTCAGCAATTGTCATGTCAATCGATTTTGAAGGCAATTCAAAGTCGGTAGAGGTACTGAATGTTTCAATTTTGCCATTGATTACCAATTATATCGTATATCATCTTTTTTATAACTATTAGTATTGGCTTTAAAGATATTTTACCATTTTAAATAACATTATATGTTTTGTAATCGAGTAAGAAAACAAATTTGTGAAGTGATCATCTAGAATCAAAATTGAAAGTCATTTTCACCTCAAATTTACTGTTAAAACAAATTATCTATTACCTTAAATAAACTATTTATTGTCATGTCATCTACAAGAACACGTTATAATCGGTTAATAAAATTATTGTTTGTTGTATATTCATTGCTTTGTCTGCTTTACAATCGCAAGGTGAAATATTGAAATAGAGAAAATGTTCAACATGAAAACGAAATCTATCGAATGAAGAAAAAGGTTAGATATATAATAGTTCAAAACACGCAAAGTAAAGTTAAAACTTGAATTCATACTTTATAGCACTTTTAAAACAATAAATATAACATACATTCATTTGAATTAATGTGAAGAACTATTATATACGGTGTTATATACACCAAATACTTTGTTGAGGCTCGCAATATCTAAATAAATTGAGATATATTTGAGACATTTTGAGTTTAACAAAATGTTAAAAACCTGTTATTTATGATAACATCAACTTTCGCAGGTACTGCATGTTTTGATTTGAGTTTGAAGCATTGTAATTTTCATAAAGTTATTTACAAAAAAAAACATTTCAGTTCCATTATGTTACTTTGCTACCTGGAAATGCGGTTACAAAGCATAACTCTTCTAAAGCAAGTACAATAAGACCGCAAAATGCGATATGAACAGTAATACTCATAAGGTTATGTCCGTGAATACATAAACAATCTCACAATATGGCATAGCTAATATATTCGATATGTTCGGTTACATTTATTAACACTTGACTAATTGTTACTTTTGATAAGAAAATGAAGTCTCATTTTGTTTGAATTCTTGATCGTATGGATAATAATAAGACATTACCTAACAGACAGGATCAATATATGCACAATGTTTTTTTTTACTTTAAGATATAAAAATAAAATACTTATAGTTATATTTAATTTTTTTCTGTAAGATATTTTTGTGTATGTTTATGATACGACTGTCATATATGCGTTTCAAAAAACGCTTTTTTTTCTTATACAGTAAACGAAATATCATGTATTATATAATGTGATTAAAACATTCAGGGATAATTACAAATTTTATAAGAGACTAAACTCATAACGACCCTAATATCATGTATCATAAAAATGTTTGATAAAGGTTACATGATTAATGACGAGTTTATGTTTTAAAAATTCACAGTTTTTAAATAAATATCATCAAACTATTATGGTTGGTTTAATTACCTATAGAATAAGTAAACTAGCAATATATTTTACATAACAAATGAATAACTTATGAATATATGCAACACAATTACTCTCGTCGATGGGTCTTTGGAATGATAACCCAAAAGGTTTTTCTTTAGTATTGAGCACAACAAATTTGTCAATAAGACAGCAAAATAAGCTATACAAGTTACAGGTACGATCCTGTCAACACTTAAAGATTTGGGTATGCTCTAACGCTATAGTGGCGTTCCAATCTATCATTCTCTCCTGTTATTTACCTCTTTTATTATATGAATAATTGAAAGCGCATTGTTAGACATGTCCTTAAACAGTGTCTCATCATCTTTGTTTTAGCAATGTCCACGATGCTTAGGAATATATCATAAATTGCTGGCTTATGTATGCATCAATGCGCATATTGATGTATAGCTGTTCATTGAATTAAAATGAGCCCATGTTGCAGCTTGCTGCTGTAATGTATTGTACATACTTTCGCGCTTTGTTTATCCTTTAAATTATGTTTGCTATTATTCATGATGTTTTATGTATTATTTTCAAGGGATGACTAAAGGGATGCTTATAAATAGTTAGGGTGCTGAAGGGCACTGACCCTATATGCAGAGTAAAGAAATGCTATTGAAAAACAAACGTGCTAATATATTATGAGACAGTTGATTGAAGTAGGAATAAAGAACCTTTGTTGATCTTGAATATTTATAGATAATTTCCTGTTGTAGTTATTTACATATTCAGGACTATTTTGCAAATTACAAGTTGGTATCTTGTCAATTTACCTCGACGCCCCCCACCCCCTCTATAACAAAATATTGCAGAAGAGTTGATGCCGCCTTCTCATAAATAACAATTGATATAAATTTGAAAATTTGATGTTTTCATGGTGCATATTGACCATATATAAGTAGTAAACATACTCGCATGAATTCAAATCCATACTGAAACGATATTATATATCTACAATTCATTTATAACATGCTGTTGTAATTATCGTATACCGTTTTTATGCTTGACGTTGTAGATACACATAGATAGAGATATAGAGAATTATTATTGAAACACATTTTACGAATCTTTATCACAAGAAAATAATTTTAATAACTGTTAATACTGAATTCAAACGCAAATTTATGTAGGTTAATTGTCATGCATTTTGACAATATTCGAAATATTTTGAACATGATCATGAGTTCAACGTATCATTTTTAGCGGCATCAGTGTTTTCCCTGGATTGGATGCATTATCAAAATAGGGACCTACTCGTTAAACAAAGAAGAACTAAGGGAAATGGACCGAAGTGGTGGGCTACTAAGTAATTACAGGGCAAGCGTTGAATAGTTTTCATAAATACATGAATGCGATATTGATTTGCTTATAACAATGCAAGGATATTCAGTTAATATTTAATTTGACAACATTGTTATAATTTTAGCGTTGTTTGTTTTTTATGCATAACGGATAATTGCATTGAAATGATGCTGAGTTAAGGTAAATCATAAAACGCTCTCCTTGTATATCCTCTAAAGCTATCAAAAGCACAAGTCCACTTTAAATGATATCACACCCATTTTTGTTGCAGTTTGTTTAAAAATCAGACCAGCAATACTAAATATTTGAAATTGCAGACATCATATATAGCAAATTGCGAAATATATTTCTAAATTTGTATTGGAAAGTATATATTTACTTAGATGATCAAATATTATAAAAAATAAAAATGAGCAAAAAGTATATAGCTTTCGGAGATTTGATGCAATTAATGTGCAGCTTATCATATGCCTTCAACAAAGTTACATTTACAGGCATACCCGGATATAGAATGACATCTGAAAATATGGATACTCTCACTGTATCTAATAAAATACAATGCGTGCGTGTCTGCAAACTGTCAGCAATGTGTACATCAGCCAATTACTTAAAACACGGAAATACATACGAATGTGAACTTAACGTGGAATCCACATCCAACACAACAGATGTCATTGAAGATGAAAGAAGCACCATTTTATGTAAGTTATATCTATATGTTTATCGTATACTTTAAACTTAATTATAGAAATGGAACCATTGATGAATGTCGTATATATTTTGATGAGAAAACAATTTTGGAACCGTGATTTACTTTGATTTTGCGTTCAAATGATATATAAATTTAGTGAAATGACATATTTTTTATATTTAATACATAATTCGATATTAAAATTAGTAATATAGAGCTTAATGTAGATTATCTAAGTTTCTTAGGATTTTTATTTATCTTCATTGCCATAAAGCGTGCCGATCTAAGCATATATATATATATGCCTTTTTCACAGCTAAAGTCGCCCTATCTGCACCCACTGTGTATTTGTCCTGGATTGAAGCTCTCGATCAATGTGAAAGCGATCTTAAATTGCTTGCAATGCCTAAAACCGACGCCGAGGCTGTCACCCTACGCGACCTAGTTGGGTGAGTGTTAATAAACAATATCAATGTATTCCTAATAAAAGTATGTATATAAAAATGGATTAAAGATATTCATTTGAATATATCAATTATCTGAAAAAAAATGACGAATGATATTTTGCAAACAACCTTATAGAAGTATTAAAAATTATATAGTCTCTAGATCCCTCGCCTACAAAATATACATTGTTTTGGCAAGATATTATTTAGCATTTATGAAATAAGTAGCTTAATTTCATAAACTCTTAAAATCAAATCATAAAGCAGTATGAAAATATAATAGTTCGCAAATATAATCATCGTACATCAGGATCAACGGTAGCTATATTGCAACAATAAGTGATTGTTAACTCTGATGATAAATCCTTTGAATTTTTCAAGGCAAATCTCAATAATATCACAAAGAAAAAATGAAAATGAAATGAAACATATATAAGACTTATATTTCATGCTTAACAATTATTTAAAAGTGATAACTTGAACATTGGAATTGTGTGTTTTCAATTTCATGAATTAAACCAAACATGATTAAATATTAACAAGCATTATGTCCCCTTTGTTATAGTGTTGACACATGGGTATACATCGGACTTCAAAATCTGACCGATTCTTTCCGTTGGCTCGATGACAACAATCAAGCAGAATGGGCCCCATGGATTGATGGCAGCCCTGTTGCAGGAAATGGCGATTGTGCGTTGATCAGAATCTATGGGCATGGTGGATATGAGTTTATCCAAGTTCATTGCAGCAGTAGTTATCAATTAGTAACGCTAGTTTGTCAGTAAAAGGCATGCTAACATTGTGTTTATCATGATAATGGCATCTAAATGGTATTTGTGCAATTATAGTAAAATGAATATGTATGTCATTTACGTCATAGTCCGATATATTGGTCACTGTGATCGAAATGCATACGTGAAATGTACATTTAGCGAACGATAAAGGATAGTAACATAAAGACAAGTCTGTTTTGGCGTGAAGTTGCTTTGCATACATTATCAAGAAACGTTATTTCGGCCGGACACATTTACACAGATACAGATAATATATATAGAGAAAACAAATGTTCTACCGATAGAGGAACAAATATGAGAGTTATCTTTGTTGTTATAGAGGATGATTAACAATATCGATATAAAAATATCCAATAAAAGAATAGCTCTTGGTGGTGAATATGTGAGCTCGGATATTGTTTTGAATAAAGTGTGACGATATTTCGACAATTAAAATGCATTCATGATTAAAATGTACGACACCTCAGCAGTTTCACATTCAAATCCAATGTACAAACAATATAGCTGAAAGCAAGTATTGATCTTTGGCCTTAAAGAAATTCATAACATTATCTACCGAATTTTAAAATGAATTATGAAATGTTTGTTGAAGCAATATCAATTATTTGGATGTGTTTCTTTACGTCAGCTATATATGTCAATTTCAAACTATTGAAAATTCTATTTCGGCATGAATTGTGTTTCTGTAGTGGTGGTATTCCATATTTCAATCCGAGGTATAAATACTCAGATTATTTTTATGAATGCAAAACCAAATAATGAATAAATAAAAACAATATTTCCTATGTTTTGTTTATCTTAATAGATGTGATTAAATATTTGGTTGAAAATTTATTCCTGTAAAATCACTGCTATGCAATTTATGCAATAAATCATTCCATGACTATTCACATATGGTCCTACTACTATAAATCTATATATAGCATGTAATAATGCTGCAATGTCAAAATGGTAAACACCATTTGTTTCTATTACGTTCTCTGTCGATGCATCCTATTATCTTATGTTACTCGACTATATCATCAACGTTTTATTTTGACGTCATTGTATTTAAAGTTCAGCTTTTAAAGTATTTGCGAGAAATAATAACGGTGTCGACTGATAAAAGCACATTTAAATTATTAGAATTAAACTAAATTGTATTTTATATGTATGTTTAGTGTGATTATAAAAATATATTTTTAAAACAATATATTTAAAAAATGTATTAAACAATATATTAAAGCGATTTTATCTTTCATCATTGCATTGTCATGTAAAGAACAAAGCTGATGTAAAAGCTTTATGGTCCAATATCATAATGTTCAAATATAGATCCACACACTCTATGATTACAGGAGAGTCAACTTAGTGAATTTAGCATAATCTTATTGATCATACCAAAACAAGATGTAAGCTATAAGGCGCGTTTGCGCAAAAACTACATTTAATACAGTTAATCTACATTTCTGCATGTATGATGTATTGTTGATGCTTAAAAAAGCTCACAATGTATTAAACATTTTTATTTATCCCTTTCTCATCATAACCTATAAATCAAGTAATAGAGCTCTAGATTAATAACCTATAAAAATTCCCCTGTGTAACTACAGTAGTGTCTCGTTTCAAACGTTAGCTAAGTGCACAGCGATGTGATCATCGTGCTTTCGTAACTGCGATTCCATAACCATATGCAATGACAAATATTAAAGATAGATGCAGCACAGATTGTTGTTATTTTCATTGTTATAACATTGATATTATTGTCATTGGCTCCAGCCAGTCATCTTACGCCAGTTGAGAACTTTTTTCTCGGCTAAGAAGTCGCCTTTAGGAGATGTTGTGCCTGCTGGGAGAGTGGCTAAATAAATGGGTGTCTCAGCTCCTGAAAATACACACAATATACACAATCAAATAGCTGAATAAATGGGAGATTTCATGTTTAATTAAAGGCTTAACTCGGAGTAAATTGAAATCAAGCAATTAATATGCGAGAGTGCTTTTATATCATAATTAAACATTATGCGTGTACATAGTATTTCATTTTTATATGAAAATATATTTCATTTTCACATTTATTTTTACAAGTAAAACAAGTAAAGGACTTCTTACTAATATCGAATAAAACTTATTAAAATGTTTCTCAAAGATACTTTCTTAACATGAGTGCGAGGTCTTGTGTTAGAGACAAAGTTGGAACATATTTTAAATAAACCTTGATCTGGAGTAAGTGTCCCTTTGTGGCTTGACATGTCGGTATTCACGTATCCAGGACAACACTACAAAGCAATGGGAACATAGATGAAATATACTAATTTATATACAAAACACGAGTAGGTACCTACGTTATGCGCATAAAATCGTGTTTTTTTTTCATTTTTGAATGTGTAATGACACACATTCAACCAAAATAATATTTTATTCGTCGAATAAAAATACATGACAGCAAGCAAAGTATTAAGATCAACACTTATTTGAATTTATTTGTAAGTGATATGGACACGTGAATTCACACGTCGGTTGACGACAGAATCATTGTATCCCAAGCTCATTCCGTAACATATTGTTTTTGCTGCACTTTCTAGTCGGATGCTGTTCGTGTTAGTGGTCGTTTCTTGACATGTATTTAACTTTGTGACTTTAAGCTTAATCTTAATGATCATCATTGTCGAAATTAGCATTCTACGATGTCCGACAGACTGTTCAAATTGAACCAACACAACATAAGTGTTCGTTAATTTTAAGAAACTCACAGCATCTAGTTTTGTTTTTGCTTTAAAAACTCACAGCGTTGATGAGAATATCCTGTCCTCCCCTTTTGGCATCGATGTTTGCTTGTTGAATCGGCGTCATCACAGTGACACCCACTTTACTCATTCCGTAAGCGGAATCAGGGTAACCCATTTCCTTGTGTTTGCCTTCCTTTGTTGAACTGATTATCAAAACGCATGCTTAGATAAGTTAGCACGCTTAACTTCCCACTCAGGAAGGGTCGTGTATAGAACGTGACATTCGAGCATAACGCTGAGAGGACGACCTACTTTGGGCCCGTATGACAGTTTTCCGGACGTCCTTTACGTCCCGACGTCAGTAGAACGTAATTCGTACGTCAGGATGCGACGATGAAATAACGCCGCTTCTACGTCCGCGACGAATAAGGACGTCCAGGCGTACGGGCCCAAAATAGGGCGTCCGCTCAACGTACGTGGAAGTTTTGCCGAGTGGGTTGGGTTACAGGCAAAGCTGGGGTTAGAGGTTGATCCTGATTAAAATAAATCGATTATAGATGCTTATGTTTTTTTTCATATGACTTTCGTAACGTAACGTCATGATGAGCTTAGGATTCAGCAGGTACAATTTGTACCACGGAAACCTAAATACATGATCAGGCATAAAGTCATGAACAACAATAACTGTAATTAACCATAAAATATTCTTATAATTATGTTGTCATGCTTCATGTTATGCATGGCTAGTTCACTCAATAATATTTTTCAAGAATTCATATTTTTAAACTACGTCCAACGGACAGCGAAATATTTTAAAATCGTAAACAAATTGAAAGAAAATATAGCAAAATCGATATCGCTGTTGATAATAAATCAATACGCTTTCTTTCAGTTTTGCTGCAATTTCAAAATATTTCGCTGGCCGGATGGCCGTACAATTATAGAAAGCATGGAAGTGTATGACTTCTATAAATATAATAGTTTTGACACTTCAATTAAGCTCCCTCGAAACACCTACCGAACGAAATTGTCGATTTCTGCGATGATCCCCTCCATCGTATCGATTGAGGTCAATTTCTTCCTCATGGCGTCTGAACACTTTCCTAAAGCCATGGTGCTGACTCGGCTTGATACGTGCACCACTCTGTGTAATTCAATAAAAAAATGCAGTGCAATGAAATATGAAATAAATCCATAATTATATTGGCAAATTATGATAATTATAGTAAAATAGAAAATGTTAAATGCAACCCAGTGCCATGGCGCTTACTCGGCCTGACATTTGAACAACTTAGTGGCTAAAATAAGGAACCTGAGCCTTAAATTGTGGCAGAAATGAATTGTTGAATTTGCGAAAGAAGCAGGTGTAGAAAGAAGATTTAGTCCTTATGCATTACAACATATATTATTGTAATATTCTTTGCAAACAAATGTCTCTAAATAAGATATATTGATCAGTCGAAAAGAACATGAATTCTAAAAGAGTTCCACATAAAATCAAGATGATGGTCAAAGTCGGTTCATTAAAAAAAATTAGCAGTTATTCCGACGCTCACCTTGCTCCCTGTCGCAGAATCGGGAAGAGTCCGTCGCAGACATTGAGTGTTCCCGTAAAGTTGGTTGCATTGGTGACCTCAGCTTGCTTGGCAAAGGGAGTATCCTTTGATTGCGCCGCCTGGTGTTAATAAAAAGAGAAGATGATTTATCTGTCATATATAATACAGTTATCAAATGAATGCATGATATTGTCCAAAAATTATTAATTGAACCGACTGTGTATTATCATGCGACAAGATATATGACAGGAAATAAAACCAAAAAGTGTGTACATCTAAAAATAGATAAGGTAAAATTAACATTGAAATGCCTTGGAAAGTTTAAATCTCACAAGCAAAAAGCAACACAAGTAATTTAGCATTCACAACCTATTAAAAGACATTTGGATATTTTACAGATGGTATAATACTTGACCATTCTAAAAAAAATATATAAACATGTTTTTTACCGTATACGCCATTCCTGCGTTATTCACCAGCACATCCAGGCCGCCATAGGTCTTCTCCAAATACGTCTTGAGTTTCGCCACCGATTCCTTGCTTGTGAGGTCGAGTTGATGGAACTTGGGAGTGACTCCGAACTCCTTTTGCATTTTGGCCACCGCTTCCTGACCTCGACCCTCATCGCGAGCTGTGATAGTGAATAAGTAATGTAGAATAAAGAAATGGATAAATATGCAAAATGAAGGAATGCGTTATCATGTATATATCCTCCTTCGATTCAAATACATTTTATGACGTGGTTTGTTTTGGTGTCGTTATTTTGGTCATATATTTATTTTTTTTCAGACGTTATTTCGACGTTTTTTCTGGCGTCGTCTGTCTTTCATTATAAATTACGTTCAAGTTCATCAGAGAGTTAATAAAACGTTGATTGTGTGCCTACTACATACAACTAGAAGGTCAGTGACCTTGGATCCCCCGTGAACTTCAACAATTCGTATATGCAGGATGGTCAGTTTTAACTAAAACTAACCTTGGAAATAACGAA
>LQRL01132399.1:12985-25203 GCA_001703475.1 Hydroides elegans | reverse complement strand
CACCACATAGTTCTTGTGCCAGTATTTTTACCATTAACAATGCGGACAAAGCTGTCACGTTTATTTAACATGTCAACCTAACACCAAAGATTAAAATCCAATTTCAATGATTATGTAATTCTATAAGTTTGATTCAAATTGACAGTATCATGAATGGTGTTGGTCATTTTTTGGGGTATTGAATCAGTTTTTGACCATTTCGTTTGCCTTGGGGTCATGTTTAAATCGCTTTAGAAGTTGATGTATGGGCGGAATGTTATCTCGTTCTGTTTTGACCGATCATTTGGATTTTGATTTACTGCGACCGAAAAAAAAAACATCCTGTATTATGACAATGCGAGTTGGAAATGGAATAAAAGCGATTATCAATGAATAACTACAAATGCATTCCAAATTATATTTTGGTATTTCCATGACAAGTGACTCAAGTCGTTCCTACGAACGGTCAAGAAAATTAAGTTTAATTTTTGACATGCACGGTATTTGTCAATAGGTCAACTTCTGGTATGTTAAAAACTTACAAAAATGATAATCAAAGTGGTTAACCTCTAGATAACAATTTTGATCCATTGGTCATCATTTCTTCTCTATTTGAGTTATGCAAAACTTTTTAAAACGGTCCCTTGGTTATTTGAAATATTACGCCCACACACAACAATTGCAGGCAATCAAAAAATTTAACTACACTATCAGGTTTTATCAACGATATAATAATTATAATGCCCTCCTCGATTTTTCCTCCTCAGTTTCTAATCGATCGATGCTATTCGATTTATACATTAGTAGGCCCATGCCATAATATTTGCCCAACTAATACGAATTTAAGGTGATTGAGAAGTAACACCGAGTAGCGTTGAAAGAGGTGCTCAATGTTCAAATATAATACATGGAATTTTCACTACACTTCAAAAATCGTATTACAATGTATTATGATTCTAAAGAGGCGCCCGATTTTGTCTGAGCATATCTTTTATTGAAATAACCTTGTATTTCCAAGGACATTGACTTTTGAATCAATTCGTTCGATGTTTATTTTCGCCGCGAAAAATATGAGTTGACTCATTTGCTGTTACTCCCCTGAAGGCACAACGGCGATACATTTGTTGCTCAATATATATGAGTATATATGAAAACACGGACGCCTCAGGGCCAAAACGGGGACATTGTGACGGGGAAATTGTGACAAAACGATCGCAAATAGACACGGGGCCCCGTCGCGGCTTGGCAAATGTTTGCCCGCGCCGCTTTGAAACCCAAAGACATTGAGGGGACTTTACTTTTTTACGCTAAAGGCTCTTCTATTGACATTCTGCACATCTCCCTGGATAAACCTAATGGCTCGGTCAACATTCTTGTTCGGTCAACATTTTTTTTTTTTCGATCAACATTGGTGGTCGCCATATGTGGCAATAGACTTGAACTTCTAAGATTTTAAGTCGTTCAAGTTTTCTATAATCCGTTCACTCTCTCCAAATGGCATTCACTTTTCTGTCCTCAAATATATTACGTGAAAGTTGAGGAGGGAATATTCTTCGATGTTGTCTTGTAGGATTTGTGGTCGCTACTTAATCCAACTGCGTTTTATTTGCGAGCGTCCGTACGGCTCGAACGTATTTGCATTTTACTCTGTAAGTTGATACACCTGCCCCCTGTAAAAAGCCTTTTCTCAAACATGTGTTATGGTTCTTTGAATGCTTTGGTTTTATAGACAAAAATCAAGAAAAATGCAAGTTGCTTTAAAATACCAGTTTTGCGCTAGTGATATAGTTAAATTAATTATGTGTGGTTGAAACGTACAAAATCATCATCTTTCTTCCATATAATTTAATCGACATGCTAAGTTAAGTGGATTAATTGGGAGGAAATAAAAACGGTCATATGACACTCCTGAATAAATATTTTGGAACATACGAACCTGTGCGGCTTATTTTTTGACAATGCATCGCCTCACATGTCTGGCATATCGAATATTAAGCACGTAACGATATATGCGCTAGATAAATGGTGCGCGGACAAAAGCCCCGAAGGACAAAAGCCCCGAAGGACAGAAGCCCCGCGATTTTGTCAGCTAGGACAGAAGCCCCGCGATATATTTAAACATATTTTTCACACTTTATCATATATATCGATTATATTTTTTCAATCAAACAAAAACTAAATAAACTATGTCACCCATTTTGTATCATGCATCTCATTAAAGCGAGCTCTCGATCGGATTAGCCGATTTCTGTGTCGATATGTTGTGATTTGTCATTCAAGTTGCAATCAAGAGTGCCATTGTTACGTATATTGCAATCGAGGATGCCTAATACGCAGTTCTATAGCAACATTATGCAATCATGAATATAATCAAACATCAACTATAAAAAAAAATAAAGCATTCATTTTATTTAATATGTTTAAAATATATATTTTTTAATCTCGGGGCTTCTGTCCTAGCTGCCAAAATCGCGGGGCTTCTGTCCTTCGGGGCTTTTGTCCTTCGGGGCTTTTGTCCTAGAATCTAGATAAATATCATGTCGATTACCTTAAAAGAGGGAAAATAAGAAGCAGACATGTTCGATTTTTGATTCTTAAACACAAACATAACTTCACATTTTCAAAAATATTTGTATTTTTTCACATCAACATATTTTCTCCCTCTTTTTCTCTCTCTCCCCCTGTCTCTCTCTTTCCCTTTCTCTCTTCCTCACTTTCTTTCTCTCTTGCTCTCTCAAAAAAAAAAGAAGAAATGTCTGGGATTTTTTTTTCACAAACCGGATTTCTCATCTTTGATCCCTATTGCATGCAACAACAAACTGAAAAAAAATGTAAATGTTTTCAGGGGCAAATCGGAGGCATTGTTTTTGAAACCACATGCAAGGTTTCTACACGCGAAACTCATTACTATTGTTGACTGATAATCACATCTCATTTCCCACGAATCATATGCACTCGTTGGGGATTGTTTTCAACCATGAGCTTCTATATTTTCAAAATGATGTTTCTTTGTTGCAATATTAGATTGACTTTAGTGGAATATTATAAGGCTTACGACAAAAAAGGTTCACTTTGAATACATTATGTTTGCTGACAGACAACGTGTTGAAAATGACATTTTGCGCAAAGATACATGTCAATCGATGTTTTTATCACTTTCTTTTGCCCCTGTTCACGGTATATGTGTGATGATCTTTAGATAACGTTCTTTTCATATCTCGAGTCAGTGACTTTCAACGTCGCCTTTTCTGATGTTTTTGAAAACCACACCTAGTATTCGAGTTGAACCATTACTCTGATAATAATTTAATTTTTACAAAGTGTCTAATAAATTAAAATGCTTATCAATTAATTGCAGAATAACCTTTATCGTGACATTTTGTGTAAGCGACATATCTATTATGACGTCATGTGATTGCAATGAGAAATCGCAAATGTTGGACGTCATAATTATAGGGATATTTCAATTATGACGTCATGTCACTGTCGCGCTATTCCATTTGTGTCTTCATAAAATGGTAGCGATATTTTTGTTTTAAGGTCATAATTAACGTTCTTGTTTGTTATCAACAGGTGCGCGCAAGAACGAGCGAAGGATGGGGAGAATATTCGGAGGCGGCAACTGCGAGGACCGAGAGGGAAGGGACAGGTAATGAGTTTATTTCATAATATCACATTTTGGATTTTATTCATTTCTTCCTCTAGTTTAAAGAATATTTTAATGGCCATTCGGCAAACCATATTTTGTTTAAATAATTAGAATAGAAAATCGTTTTGTAAAAAAAAAAAACAGAAATTGGTATTCGAAGTGTGGATGTATCTTTAAACTCTGCAATTTCATAGTGATTTAAGCTTTAATTGAATGCATTACGTGTATAATTTAAAACAAAAACAAATGTATAAAAACAAAGTTGACTCACCCGTTACTTTGTCTTTCCTCCACTCATGCTTACATGGATTGTTAAACGGTAGGTATTTCACATCTTTACAGTGACAAATGAAGCTCAAAACCTGATTAAACGTTTTAATTAAAACTTAACATCGATTCTATTCATGCGATGATTTTGATCAGAAACAAAACACCATTGACATGCATATTGATGTTTTTAGCAAAGGTCATGGTCGCGAAAAAGTCAATTGCCGTAATGGCATCATAATATCAGACATTGAAATTAATGAATAAATATATGAAAAACAAGGGTTGCATCTAAGAAAGAAATGTCTGAGGCAGGTGTAGCAGAAATAAATGATACAAAATAGAGTTTATGCAGGCCTTTGTATATGTAAGATTATGCACGTTATGTAGACTAAAACTAATGTGGCATTTAATTTGTTGCTACTTTGATTAAACCCCTTGATTCATTCTAACAATCCATTAATAATGTATTTAGCAAAGGTAAATAAAAAAAAACTTTAAAAATATTTCTTTCGTTAGAATAATCAAATCGAGTTTAGGGGGAAAATTTGCAACAAAAAAAAAATATTTAGAAAAAAAAGAAGAAGAAACACGGAGTTTCATCCTTGCAGCTATGATCTCATCGGTCATTTCATAAATTTCCAACATTCTGAAACAGGACGTCTCGATAAAATGGACACTCTCGATACATTTATTTATATTAAGATGATACCTGTTCCGATTATTAGGATACTCTATCGGGGAACGAACCCACAATCCGACGATTTTAGATAATGTTATCTAAAATAAAAAAGCCCTTTTTCTTTTGGTCCTGATCCTAAAAATATGGATATACCCTTGTTAATGCTATACAGATAACATAGGAAAACGTAAATAATAACTGTTAATACTAATTTTGATAATAAACCAATAATCCCTCTTTTCTATTGGTCAAGATGCCGCCCAATCAGATGACTCTCCGGAACGGAAGGAAGCCTCGGACGATTCGAGCCCCGTCGGTATCATCGTGGGTTCGGCCATTGCTGTGATCGTCTGCATGTTCATCGTTATAGTGATGGTAGTCATCTTCTTCCGCAGGTAAAAATGACTACTTGCATCAAAAGTTATTGTTCCATACTAAATAAAAACTATATATGAAAAAATAAAACTTTTTATTTCCTTTTCTTTCTCGAGACTATGCTTGTGGAATTACATTGAATGGCAAGTGTCTTATTTTATTAAGTTGTTTTATGTAGAATTTAACATCAATCAAGTTCAATGTATACGATTGAATGCTTATTTGATAAAAATAAATAATTTTAGAAATATTTTATTCTGTCAACGAAAGGTAGAACCGATTACAATTTTTCGTTTTTAAATCGTTAAGAAAAGTAGTATTTGTTTTGAAAAACACTAGAACTCGAGGTTATCGATATTTGCTTAATACATTCGAAACTTCTTATAATTTACGACTCGAGCATGAAAATATTAAATTTATGGCTATATAATGCGCACATTTATTGTAGTTAAAAACTATTAAGCGCTTATATACATAAAAATATTCAATAGAAGGAGACAATTCTTGCTCCATCAAAGCTATTTTTCGTCAATTCCCAAGACATTGAGTTTCTGAAAATATGACATATTTAGTTAATTAATTTTCATAAATTTGTTTATTTCAGAAATAACGGGCAGTGTAACGAGAAAGGTATTACCGAGTGTGATACTCTGGCTTATGGCAATGGTGAGGGTACGTTTTATGTTAGCATGCCACATTTTTAAACAAAGGTTTATTTTATAGACTTAATTTTCAATTCACAATTAGCTGTTGTTTTAACTAGAATTGTATTATGTGTCATTTAAACAAATAGTTTTGCTAAAGATTTTTATTTCGCGCCTTTTGATTTTCAGCAAGAAACCATTATTGTGGTGCCAGACTAGTTGTTGATTCACTTTGGACATATCAATAGATAAGCTTATGAGAAAAGAAAAGGTTGCGAAATAAAGATTTTTGCCATTAAATTTGATGCTCTATTTTTCGCAGTTCCTCAGCTCACATAATATTTCCAAAATAGTGATAATAGCACACCCATTCAATAGGAGAAGTTGATAAACTTTAAAGTATGCTTTAAATGTTTAAAAGCTTATGTAATTTCACATAAATCCATCATAACACATGTTATATTCCTCTATATGATAGTCCATCTTGATAAGCTTGATAAGCTTTGATAAAATATAACCACATCCTTAGTCTTTTCCTTGCTCTAGCTATGGGTCTTAAGCTTTTATTCCATACATGTATATCTTACTATCAAGGCTTGCTCAAAAATGTATTTATAGGGACAAATATATTGCACTCAATATTCATGGAGAGTAACCAATTGCTTTACACTAAAATAATTTGTACATACATATATGCATAAAGTTCCTGATTGTCAAGTATTATGACTGTTTAAATCGTAATAATTTGTATATTTGTAATTACCGGTAAACATGAAATCATGGATATGAAATACACTCTACTTCTCATCCATTTGCCTGAATATAAAACTAAGATCGAATAGAAACAAATAATGTATTTAAATTTGATATTTGAGGTCATATAATTCCTTATTCATCGATATTCCCAACCCCATGCTCCCGAAACTGCAAATTCGCTCATTGAGCGAGGTACCGGGTTCAATCCCAGTGAGCAGATATAAGTCATTGCAACAAGGACAAGAAAACTAGTATGGTTAATTTTCTCGCAACCAAGGGTTATGTCTTAGTTTAAATTTTAAAAATCAATTAAACCTTTATCCGCCCCATCCCCAAGATAGTCTCTGCGATATCACAATAGCTGCGTGTTGCTACTTCGTGTTGTGACGCTTGTTTTCTTCTATTTTTCGCGCATGTGCAGTTCAGTGCCAACATCTCGTCGAAGGCTCGCCCGCGCTCAATGGTCAATGTGAGTAAATGTGATATTTGTTTGCGAAAACTTAAACAAAAACTAATGAATTCGTGTTCTACGGTGTTATGACATCACCGAACGTTTTTTTTCCGTGTGCCGAATTATCCCTCCCCTCTGTCCAATCTTTTAGCGAATGCATTCGAATAATCTCATTCGTGTGCCGACCCACCCGTGGCCACCTTAATCTATTCTATGCTCTTTATTTTCCCGTTTTAACCGATTTCAAAGTTTAAGGATTCCTCGATTTTTCCCTGCCTTTCAGCTTTATGTATAGTATATGTTTCTTTGTCCAAAGCTGTTTTTTCAATCCTTCAAATAATGTTTTTTATCTCTGTAACAAGTCATTAGATATCATGTTCCAGTTTTTGAAACTTGATGTGTATTTCATTTTGTTGTCATTTTGTTGGCACTTTACTGTTAGATAGTTGATGTTAGCGGTCTTAAAACCAAAAAAACCCTTGATGTATACATAGATATTAAGACAAAAAATAACTTCAGTCAAAGTATGTGTTTCTTCTAAGATAATATCTGTGTGTGAACTTTACGATGAAGTTTCTTTCTTCAAAAGGTCACGGGTTCTTACTTGAATTTCAATCGCTCTTTCGAATGAAAAACTTGATTTCAAATATAAAATGCATGATTTGTTCGATTGATCAATTTACATGGTGATTGGTTGGATGGGTGAATAGCTTGTACATTTTCTTTATATCGAAATTCACCCTTGAAATCGCTATTTACACCTAATCAAACACCCACTCCTTATTTAGCTCTAGTCCTTAAATATTTTCGTCTTGTCATTATATGCATTTCTGAATGTCAGGTTTATTTTCAAAATCACCTGTAAACTTTACCCTTTCCCTACCAAAGTATCGCATACAGTTACCCGATCAGTAGCATACCCCTCGTCCTAAAATCCAAAAAACATCTTAATTAAGAATACCTACATGTACAATCCACATATGCTTAGCACATTTGCGAACCCAATCCTTTTATTCTATTGCACTGCGAAGAAAACTTTCTATCTTTATTTTCTAAAATAAACTATTCTCGAATGTACAAAATATATAAATTAATTGCACCGTTTTCTTTCTATAGTGACCATGCCCCTCTTCACGCCCCCTGGCGGTATCAAGACGTACGTTGACCCACACACGTACGAGGATCCCAACCAGGCTGTGCGCGAGTTTACAAAGGAAATCGACTCGTCTTTTATCACCATAGAGTCGGTCATCGGCGGAGGTATGTGGAAATTGTTCTTCGGGAATCATTTCGTTATGGGTTGGCAAAAATATGGAGTTAGATCCCAGGGCATGCACTCATTGGGTTATTGTTCATAAAACAAAGTTTGATACATTATGACTATGAAATGGTTGGTCGTCTGGTTAAATAAATAATTTCATTTCGTTATGTTCATGTTGATGTACGAAATGGAACTTCTTACACCAATCACCTCGGGGCTACCACAATAGTGTTCAGGTTATGTCTTATGAAAACCAAATGGAAGCGTTTTAGTAGACTAAGAAGTATTCTATTGTTGTGAGTAATAATTGCACACAATTTTAATCGCCAAGAAGCTGAAAATATTTTATAATCATATATTATAAATCTCGTTTAATTTCCCGCAGGTGAGTTTGGTGACGTCTGCAAAGGACGTCTCCGCATTGCAACGCGGGGCGACATTACCGTCGCAATCAAAACCCTCAAGCAGGGCGCCTCCGACAAGAACCGTCTCGATTTCCTAACCGAAGCCAGTATTATGGGCCAATTCGACGATCCCAATGTTATATTCTTGGAGGGCGTTGTGACAAAATCGACTCCTAATATGATTGTTATGGAGTACATGGAGAATGGGGCATTGGATGCGTTTTTGAGGCATAATGATGGGAAGTATTCGGTGCTGCAGTTGGTTGGCATTATGAGGGGGATTGCATCGGGGATGCGGTATCTGGCCGAGATGGGATTCATACATAGGGTAAGTGTTTATTGCAGAATGAACTATGCTTTAAAATATGTAAAGATAAAAAAAGGGAGTAACCCATAAAAATCACCACAAAACATTTATTAATCCAAGGGGTTCAAAAAAGGAAATAATCGAATTGATATATGAGCAGGAATTAACCTAGAGCTAGAACCTAGAAGAAGAATAAGTTGCATATTATTCGTCGACACTAGCATCAGTTTGTTTTCAAAAATAGTTTGCAAAAATAAAAAGCTGTTTTTTACTACCAGCCTCCTCCATGAATGATCACAAATTCTAGTTTTGCCTATGAGTTGACCTTTTTATTAAACATCAAACTTCAACTTAACCCTTCTTTCTAACCTCTGATCCCTCCCCCTCTAAACAGGACTTAGCCGCCCGCAACATTCTCGTCAACGACAACCTCGTTTGCAAGGTGGCCGACTTCGGTCTTTCACGCGAAATCGAAAGCGACGACACCTCCGGTGCTTACACCACAAAGGGCGGCAAGATCCCCGTTCGCTGGACCGCGCCCGAGGCTATAGCGTACCGGAAGTTCACGAGCGCGGCGGATGTATGGTCGTACGGCGTGGTTATGTGGGAAGTGATGTCGTATGGCGAGAGGCCATATTGGAATTGGAGCAATCAGGATGTGATTAAAGCCGTGGATAAGGGGTTCCGGTTACCGCCACCTATGGTTAGTGTCTTCTGTATAACTTAAATTCTATCAGGAATTGAAAAATGATTTGGTCAGTACATAGAGAAATTAAAGATGGTTCCGGGGTATGAACAATATGTGTTTTGCTTTTATTTTAAAACTTGGAAAAAGGTAACTAATAAAACTTCTTCTATTATGAAAATTCATTTATCGGAATTTTCCAACAAAAAAAACAGTTAAGAAATAAAGCGCGTTTATGAAGTGGTTAGTGTATTCACTCAGCGAAAGGTACATGGTTTAATCCACATAGCTGGCTCTGAAATATTCATTAAGTATGGAAAATAAGACCCCTTCAACTTTTTGACCGGATCATTTTTCAAAATCACATAATCTCAATCATCATTTTTCTAGGACTGTCCCGAGCCGCTGTACATGCTGATGGTCGACTGCTGGCAAAAAGAGCGCAACCAACGACCCAAGTTCAACCCGATCGTCAAGACGCTCGACAAACTCATTCGCAGTCCGGAATTATTGAGAAACATCGCCAAACAACGGTAAGGGGCATCCTTAA
Organism: Hydroides elegans; assembly: GCA_001703475.1. Taxonomy (NCBI): domain Eukaryota; kingdom Metazoa; phylum Annelida; class Polychaeta; order Sabellida; family Serpulidae; genus Hydroides; species Hydroides elegans. Next base: position 15,193 of record LQRL01132399.1, on the reverse strand, counting down.
AATGCTATCTCCTTAGCCCTATTACCCTTATCTTCTTCAAACAGCGTGGCGTATTGTGCAACGCACATATAGGAAATTAATATAAAGCATTTCAAATAGACCTTATATCCTCGCAATAAAACAAAATATTGATACATGTACACATGTACGATCGAACTTGAAAAAAAAAAGTTATCCATTAAAGGTAATAGTTGATCATGTTTCCATTGGACAATCAATAATAACCGTTTGCCTAATTAAAAAAAAAAACACTATGCTTATCTGCATATTACACGGCCTTTTATGACCGCTACCTTGTTACCTATATTTTCTCAATGAAAAGAGTCACTAATATTTGCACTCGTTTCTTCACAGACCTCACGAGTTCATCAACCCGAACAAGCCCGACCTGACCTCCTATTCATCAGTCGAAGAATGGCTCGCCTCCATCAAAATGGACAAATACGTCGAACACTTCCTCCAAGCGGGCTATCGCTCCATGGACCAAGTAGCGACCTTGAACCTCCTGGATCTCCAGCAACGAGTTGGAGTGACCCTTGTGGGCCATCAGAAAAAGATCATGAACAGTGTGCAGACTCTAAGGGCACATATGATGCCCCTGGACTCGTCAGCTGCACTAGCTGCGGCTCAAGCGGCAGCTGCGAATCAGCATGTATCGAATACGTTCATTGTATAGCAGCTGGAGGAGTATGTATAGATTATATTCGGTTTCAATTATATGTTTCGGCGCTATACAAAGACGGATCATTGTAAAGTACATGGTATAAAGCACTGACGATTACTCGTTTTGAGATTGGTGTTTATTCGCGCTATACAAAGGCTGCTGAATATGTTGTATGTTTTGTTGTTGCGATTCGGTGTTTATTTCGAGGGGTTCTTCTTATAAATTAATCCATGTCGTACTTTCAACAACAACAACAACAACAACAACAAAGCGAAGAACGAAACTGCGCTATAATGATATGAATATATGTGCTACTATTTCATCGAATGCAGCGAAGGGATTGTGATTCCAAGCACAGACGATGTTCCCCTTCCCCAGTTTACCCCAAAGAGTAGAACCAGGAGTTGAAGTGTACGCATTCGAAACAGAACGAGTTCGACAGTGTACTCATTCGAAACAGTTCGTATTCGGTCGAAACAACGAGCCATGTGTTTGTGCTATTTCCTAATGATAAAGAAGAACTGTGATGAGATCATCAATCTATGTGCATGTTTATTTAGCTACGTACACACATTGTGTGTTGCGTCAAATTTGCTACATCACACAAGGAATAAGAAACAGCCTCGATGGACGATTTCGCCTCGATCGAGAGCCGATCACAAGGGATAAAAACAACCCGCTAGGACATTCTGTATATACTAGATTCAGTATTTTTATTCATGTGGAGTAAACACGGTATTAGTTGTTGGAGAATCGTAGGACTCTTTAGAATGTCCATATAGTAGCTGCAGAACATTGAAAACGAAACATAAACATATATACCATGGTGAAATTAGTCATGAAAGTAATGGACTTGCGAAAAGAGGGGTGCACACACAAAAAGAGACACTTTATACATTGGAACTAGTCGATGGTGTATAGAATATGGTGGTCGCATTTTTATGCCCTCTGCAAGATTTTGTTGTGATATTTTTGTACAGATCTTATAAAAGTGAGATATATATTTAACTAAAGCTGTATATTCCGGTCCATTATGAAGCTTATTGTACTGCTGAGGTCTAGATATTTTGACCCTTGTTTACATAAAAAATGATTAAGGGTTTGGTTTCAATGTAAGTTGTCACAATAGTTATAAATCACATAAATAAAAAATCCACATAAAGCTTGGTCACATTGTACTAAAATATATACATGTATTTGTAACTTTAAAATGAATAATCTGTATAACCTATGCTTATAACTTTAAAATGAAGGGATAATATTTCTTGATATTAACCTTAAGGTTAATATTTGTTGATATTAACCTTAAATACACAATTTTATATACATCCGTCCATGCCCTGTTGTTTGCAAAGCAACTTGAAAGCGTGATGTTAACTTTTTTAATTAAAAGAAAAGATATGCATGAATTTAAATTTAAATATTTTTCCAATCTTGGTCTGATGATCTTGTGTATAAGCTATCCTTCATAAAAGTTTCCAATGTTATCTATTTCTTGTGCATTTGTGTTAGGATTATCACTATGTGTTTCTGTAAATAGACCA
>LQRL01132399.1:1759-12806 GCA_001703475.1 Hydroides elegans | reverse complement strand
ATATACTAACGCATATTTTTCTAATTAACAACAAAATATAGGCTTTCATTTTCAATTTTGTTTTGTTATGTCACCTCTCAGATGCCAAATATTGATGTTTGTATCGACGTGTAAATATATTATAGTAGATTCTACAGTCTACGTTATGCTTACAAACTCATGATTATTATGAACAACTTTCTAATAAATTGTTATTCACAAAGGATCTAAATAAGCTGCATCCTAATAATTTTTTATTTGTAATTTTATATCTTGCGAATATATTGTCATTGAAAAAACTTATTTAGAATTCATTTGCTTTTGAAAAGCTGCATTCAAACCAAAGGTTGGAAGCGTAGGATATATATGGTATTTTTGTCGATGATGATAATGTTTTCTTCTTTTTGTTCAATTTTTGTCAATCTTATTTATCAAATAATCGAATTCCATTTTTATCACATATTTGCATGTTAAGACAATCGTTTTGGGTTTTTATACCACAGCAAATTTTACCTTTCTTAGTGCCATGTTTTGTGAACGGATTTGATTGAACAGTTTTGTTACGTAGATGTTAATATTGAAAACAGTTTACGAAACAATGCATGTAGATTTATATTTGCGATTTACCCAGTAGGTTAAGTATCAATGATGTGAGTTTTAAAAAATAAAATATTTTGTAACTATTTAAAGAGTCATTACATATTTGATTTAAAAAATCATCACATTATTAACAATAATTGCAGTGAGTTTGTTAACCCACAAATTAATTCATTCAATCGTTACTTTATTACAATTGTGTTCATATTTCTTTTTCCTTGTTATATGTTGCTTTGCTGTCTTAGTTTGTCCAATACGATATGTTAGAACCTTTCCTGTAATTACGTTTGTCTATAATTACATCCAGAAACAACGAATAAATGTTTTTAAATATAAATTATATAAACATTAGAGCAAGGGGATGAGTATCATAGGCCTATTATCTCGTATTTGGCCTGTTCGTTTTATTTGTTTGAAAAATAAAAGGGATAAATGTTTAGATTTTAACAAGAAGAGATTAACGTTTAAAATGAATCGCATATTATTTTTCGAGAAATCTCGAGGTTTATTTATTGCCTCAAAGATTTATACATAATATTCGAATATGAGATTAGCGAAAGAAATAACACGAGTTTTGATAAGCCATTATAGGCCACTGTTTATAACTGTTTTGCAACGTTCCATAAGAATTATAGTTAGAATTAAATCATCATAGTTTACATGTGTGCTTATTGAGCGCTTCAAATATGTTTTTCATTATACAGTTGTGTAACAAGTTAGTTATGTGTTAAAAACTTTCCTTTATGCATTTGTGTTAACTCGATTATTATAAACAATCAGAGAAAGCTGTAAATAATATGGTATTATTGTGTATTCATTCTCAATGGAGCTATTAGTGTATATGTTGGAATGTAAGAATGAGAAAATATATATTTGTGTATGAGTATGTGTGGAAGAGAGAGAAAAATATGAGAAAACGAATAAAACTAGAAATATAAAATCTTCGTTTTATTTTATCACAAAACTTCGGAATTTGTGTTGTTGGGAAAAACACGGAATGAACAAAGATTCTGCTTTCGTTTTCGTTGCATGACGCGTTTTTGGTATACACCCTCTCCCTCCAAAAATGTGCAAAAGTTGGTTCAATCAAATGTTCCATTCTGCTCTTAGAGGCAAGACGGTTAATTAGAGTAGCACTACTTATACACATGCTTATGCTAAGCCATACCCATATCGACCGTAACTTAAATACAAGATTCGTCAGACATATAGCTTTCATTATATTCATTTAATGGTGTGTATAATAGATTGTAGAATAGGAGTTGAAAATACAAAGTAGTAAATTTTACAAACCATAAAATGAATATAACAAAATATATAAGGGGCTCTTTATAAGTCTGATTTTATAAATCTACAATGTTGTAGGGATTTTGCAAAGTCTTTGATTTTTGAAGGTTCCTTTAAATCTGAATATGATTTACCGGATAGCCTTCATGAACAGTTGAAGTCATCGGTTCCAGGTGCTATCTAGGACGCCACTATGGTTTCTTACCGCTAGATTCTACCCATAAATGTTTTACAAGTTTATAAGAAAATATATATATTCTTCAGAAACAAAACAATAATACCCTTCTTCATACTCTTCAATATTCAATCTTATAATAACATTAAAATGAATCTTCTATTTAAAATGTTTCTTTTAATACAGTTTGAAAAAATAGAAATCATTGGCTTGGCTTTGGTCCATCCCCAAACCCCCACCCTACACACCCATCCGAGATATTTTTGACCTATAGATTTCATGATGATCATTGAATGGTGTGTAAACTGTTTACAATTATTAAAACATATAAGTATACTTCAGATAGGGTCTTTAGATTGTAATTTGACTTTATTTTGCTGGAAAAATAATTTCTGAAGGTCTGGCATGGGGATTCGAACCGGCAATCTGATGTGTTGTGCTTGGAATTGGGTTCCGCGCACTACCGTTGCGCTACCGTTACAACACCTTATTTGGCAGTTCGGTAAATCACCGTTGGAGGAGAATAGATTCTACTGGAATTACAGTTTGAATCTTGTGCCCCAAATATTCACCATGGCACCCAAGCAAGATTCATCAGACCCATTGATTTTATTATGTTTATTTTATGGTGTGTAAAAATTTACTTTTTAAAACTCCTATTCCAAAATATTAATATACTTCAAATACGGTTGTTTTAAATTGTAATTTACATTAATTGCTGGAAGATTTTTTCAGGGTGTAGCATAAGCCAGAATTCTGCCTCGGTAATTTTTCGAGGGTACCTGAATTCTGCCTCGGTAGATTCGATTTTGGGTCGGTATTTTTTCGAGGAGACCCGAAATATGCATCGCCAACTCACATTATCCTCACACAACCTTTAATCTAGCCTCTCCATACCCGCATAATTATAACTGTTGGAGGACTTTATTTCTTTAATTAAGGCTTGTTACAGTGTACATGATGAGTATATGTAAAATCTAATAAAAAGTCTTATTCACGCTTACGCAAAAAAAATGGCTTGATGTTCACTATTTCTTTTGAATGTCTACCTATTTTTTTACGGATTCGATAGCTAGCGCCCTCTATAAAGCAACATACGCCGTCCAAATGATGTTCGCACACGAAATGTGACAAATTTAATTTATCACCGGCGAGCGCGAGCGAAATTTTGTTATGGATAATCAGGGAATGCATTCAATGCGTATGCATTAGGTCGATTTAACCTTCGCGGGAGTTAAAGTGTACCCGATGATTATTATTGTTAGAATTATGAATAACGACACTCTAGCAGCCAAGAGACCGGATTCGTATATGACAGAGTGACTGGTAGTGCTTTTTCTTTCATGTCACGTTTTTACCGAGAAGCAACACTCTCTAATAAAAAGTCTTATTCACGCTTACGCAAAAAAAAATGGCTTGATGTTCACTATTTCTTTTGAATGTCTACCTATTTTTTTACGGATTCGATAGCTAGCGCCCTCTATAAAGCAACATACGCCGTCCAAATGATGTTCGCACACGAAATGTGACAAATTTAATTTATCACCGGCGAGCGCGAGCGAAATTTTGTTATGGATAATCAGGGAATGCATTCAATGCGTATGCATTAGGTCGATTTAACATTCGCGGGAGTTAAAGTGTACCCGATGATTATTATTGTTAGAATTATGAATAACGACACTCTAGCAGCCAAGAGACCGGATTCGTATATGACAGAGTGACTGGTAGTGCTTTTTCTTTCATGTCACGTTTTTACCGAGAAGCAACACTCTCGATTCGCATACTACGTGATAAATATAAACCAATCGACATTCGTTGCAAAAGTATTATCAACGATACTGCTTCAAATCACAGTGTCAGTGATATATCGACCTATTCGAAAGTACGAGGTACTGACAGATGCGAGCGTCGAAGGGGCAAACTAAAGAATCAGGATATGAGTTGTGAAAATATTAATTTCCAGATTTTATACTGGCCCGCTGCCCATAACCTCAACAAGTTACTGGACCAAACCGTTACTGGTCGCGCTAGCGTTAAGCGCGAACACTGATTTTCATGTATAATATAAGCATAAAATTAAGTGTACATATTTTCTATGGTATCAAGCGCTATTGACAGAAAAACTTCGGGAAAAATCTATTAACATATGCTTAAAAATTTCCTAGAATTTCTCCCTCGGTAATTTTTCGAGGGTACCTCGATTCTGCCTCGGTAATCTTGATTTACCCTCGAAATTACCGAGGGTTTCGACCCTTATGCTACACCCTGTTTTTTTGAACGTCTGGTCTTGGGTTCAGATCGGTGATCTGGTGGGTTGTGCTTGGAACCGGGCTACGAGCTTTACACTTGCTTCAGTAGGTGTCCCAATCACCACACCTTACTTGGCATTTTGGTCATTTTGGTATATCATAGTTTGCAAGTAAAGATTCTACTGGAGGTACAGTTTGAATCTTTCGCCGCAGATATACACTTTGACACCCATGCAAGAGTCGTCAGACCTATAGATTTAATTATATTCATTGTATGGTGTGTGAATTTAACCTTTGAAACTCTTTTTCCACAATTATAGCCCATCTAAAGGATGCGCTTCAGACTCTTATATTGTTTTTTTAATAGTACATTTTACATATTATAAGACTAATAACGTTAAATGTATAAATTGAAAGAATGAAATTGCAAAAAAAATAAATAAGCATCTAGAATTCCAGTTTACCTTTAAAACTGTGATTTTTTCAAACTACCTCTCATCCCCGTATATATGTATACTCAAAATGCTTGAAGACTATTTTCAAAATTCCTTAGATAACCCGCATCAGGTTATAGTCTTCCGCATAGAATAATCGGTACTTTTGCAAACTCAATATTATTTTGCCATAATCGAATCAAGTTTGTGGAAATCTGCGCCAAATTTCGAATTTGATGTAATAAGTCTACTTTGAAGCAAAAGCGCATTCATATATTTAAAGAAACTTTGAAATTTCAAATTATCAATAGACTACAGTAGACTCTCGTTAATCGGAACTCGTCGGGACCAAGCAAATTGGTTCCGATTAACCGTGGGTTCCGATTAACAGTATTTTCAATATATCTGGAAAAAAGGCCGAAAGTCCTATCTTTTGGCAAAAGCTATACCTTGCTTAATCTTCTGCGTTCAGAGGGGTCGAAAATAAGCGAGAAATCTTTAAGTCAAACAGAATCATATATTTCTTTAATTTTAGAATAATATAAAATAATACTATGGGTTCTTTTTTTTCAAATGCAATTACCACTTTTCTATTTGTTTCATAGAAACGCAAACGTTTTAATTATGAATCACACATCTCAAGACACACAGTCAAGTGTATCTTTACTCCATATGTTTAACGGACGACACACTTAATCCCAACCCCTTTACAATCAAGCGTACCTTTACTCCGGCGAAACCCTTGATTCTCTCCTCTTTATGTTAATGGACCATACCTCTATGTATGTATGTATGTATGCTTTGTACTCAAAGGAAGGTGGCAAAGTGTCAACCCCATCACTTCAGAGGATGACACCCTTTATCGATACCCCTCCCTTCTTAATGGTTCTGTTTATTATAAACAAAAGATGCACCTTGACAAAAATATGGTTTGAATGAGCATTAAGGAGCTTATGTTTTGAAATAAACTCTTGAAATGAACTCTTTTGTGACTCTTTAATAGACTATTTTATGCTTTTTGAGGCTCATATTTGGGGTTCCGATTATCAGTGTACTCGTTAATCGGAACTTTTACATTGGTTTATATGGGAGTATTTGGCGGGACCGACCAAATCGGTTCCGATTAACCGATAGTTCCGATTAACAGTGTTCCGATTAAAGAGAGTCTACTGTATTATAGTTAGGGATGTCGTTTGTTTTTGTGTTTCCGTTTTATCTCTAGAAATAAAACCAGTCTTGAGTCATGATAAACATTTATTACTGGCACAAAGTCAATAAATTAGACAATATATAAATCGAAATCAGAAATGTATACCATTTTAAATATATAGATATATATCTTTGACAACAGATAATGTGAACAAGATTCATTTAATGAAAACACAAAGAAGGCAGCCTTTAACGAACGCTTTGTAAATCCTCTCAAGATTTCAACATATCGACCTTTACAGCCCATTCAATAAGATTGATTAACAAAATATACATTTTTCGCTAATATTCTTCAAACTCCATTCATGTTTATATGCATGTCTTTTTTCTAAGCATTTCGAACACTTTCTAAAAATATATAATGTCTATTACTCGTTTTGTTTATCGTAAACAAACCTATAGCAAACACATAGAAAGTCTAAGTTATAATACCAAGCTTTTAGCAAAATTGTCGAAAGAATGTTTCCAAATAATGAATACAAAAACTTAAACTCAGTATCGATCTATTCTTGTTAAACACAGAGTAACATAACACAAATTAACCGCAAATAAAATTATGTCGCGTTCCTGATTAGTAAGAATTGACTGTTTTATTTAACTACCGGTATAAGACTGTAGCATTATACATTTACGTAGAATTGTATCTATAGAATTACATGTAATTCAACCTCCGTAGAAGAACATGTGATGCTTGCCGCTTTGGTATTTGCCTTTACTAATCATTTTCAATCAGACCCATAACCACTATTGTTATGATCCTTCGGGTTTTATTGTTTTTATCTTACAGAATCGATAAGCACACTGTGCACAGTCATAATTAGTTATCATCTAAATATTCAATTACATTTTTGTTAGTCACTAACTACAAGCATTAGTCAATTTGACACAAATTGTATTCTTTTTTACTGGCCGACAATTTTGTAAGTTTTATTGGGTAAATCCTGAGACGTGGTTTACCCAAAGCATTTTTAGTTATCAAGCCTAATTCACGAAGGAATTTTAACTCAGATTTACCTAACAAATACAATGGTATACATGGATACAAGCATATGCAAGAAACGGAAATTATTCTGGATTTAGTACCTGAATCTAGAGACCATGTTAATGATATGCAAAAATGGAATGCTAAATATAAAGTAATAATATCAGTGAGTCAATGAATGTATCAAAGCTATCCTTTCTTACTTATTATGTTGTTATTATTATGTTTTTATGGCGTCTACATCTAAGCGCTTTACAATTTTAATTTTTGATACACACTTTTTAGAGACACACCAATAAATAAAAACATGTATCTATCTACCATACTTTGCCGTATGTAATACGCATTTTTGAAATGTTATTTTTTTTTTTTGCAATACGATGTTTTCTTATTTTTTAGATATAAAATATAATCAAAATATTCCGGTTGCGCATTATTTTCGGAAATATGTTGATTTTGACATTCTCAGAGTAATATCAGTGCGTATTATATTCGGAGGCGGAACTTACAAATTACAAACAAAACATAAATCATTATTAAACCAATCACTTTCAACGCTACCACAATACCTTCACTAAGCATATCATACATACATCATATGGAAACAACAATAATCAAGTAACTAAAACAACAAAGCACAAAGCTACAATATCACCAGTTTGACCTTTTTTAACAATAACAAAGCGTAAATGCACAAGCGCTAGCACTATAATCAACGATCACAAAATATCAATCACTTATCAAGACTCAAAACAGTTTTCGACCAAAAAGTTCCTCGGTAATTTTTTTTTGTCACATGTTTCCAATAACAGAAACCTTGGGAACGTCTTGGTTGGGGACGTGTTGGTCGGATACCTTCTATCACATTATCCACAAAGCACGATAGAAAGGGACCACGTATGTATGTTACAGATTGTAGAGTATACTTGAAGTTCAGTGGACTCTCATTAAACGGAGTGCGGGTTAACCCAGTCTCTATATAAATCTTATGGAATCGAAAATCGATTAAACATCCTTGGCAGGGTTTGGCCATATTTACGCAAGTTCTAGGCAGTTTGCAATGTTTTCAAGTGAAATTTACATAAATCAAATATTGGAGATCAAAAGTGCTGGAGGTTAACACATGGTAGAGTATGCTGCATAACATACGTTTTATCTTGGAATGTACATACATGTAAGCCCAAATAACGGGTCTGCCATACGATTTTAACAACATTTATTAATTTGCCTTACTTTTGCAATTACAATTTACTTCCCTCACCTGTTTAACAGTTACCCAAAATCAACACATATGTAATTATTTGTCTACCGACATTTCTCACATTTTGAATAATTCTGACATATGAAAATATTATTTCATACTTGGGCGCTGAGTAGAGAGATCACAGATTAAATCATTTTGTAAGTTTTGTTAAATGTTGATTCACGATCACATAGACTAATGATTCAGATCTCGGCATCAAAAATGCGATATTTGGATATATGGGCAATATTCAACATGATTCCATTGCTTTAAAAAATATGATGATTACATAAATTCATACATAGAAATGTAATCTATCAATAACTTAAAAATAATGATGACTGAATTGGTAACTTGGTAGATATATGCCATTTAAGTAACACCACCCATCAATTTAGGCGTCCAAAAACTCGGCCATATCTGGAAATATCGCATATTTCGATGCCAAGATCTGAATTTTCCGTCTAAAGAAGTGAGACACAACCTCCCAAGGTTCAACTAAGTAAACAAGGCCGCTGTGGGTGCTAATACCATAGTCAGCAAAATATATAAAGTTAAAGAAAAAATAACTTATCTAACTCAATATGTAACTATTTCAAACGAGCTAAGGCAATCTTCGTGATATAACGCTATAGTATTATCTTTAAATATAAATATTTTTAATGTAAGTTAAACTTGAACAAGTGACCAAACGCCAATATCACAACATTTTACCACTTAGTCTTAAAATGCTATCACACACGCACGATAAAAATATTACAATATTCAATACTATAACCCGATCAACGAAATTCACAAATTGTCACATGAGAATATGATGCTGAGTCGAGCTCGAGTTCTTTAAACAGGTATGTTTTTCTAGATGAGTTTTAGTCTCAAAATACATCACAACAGCGCTCGCCTCTCTATGACTGGCCATGCAGCTTGTGGTATTATGTCAAAGTACTATCCTATCTTAATCAATTAATGAGTAATGATTTCCAAAATTATCAAGTTTCGCTCTTTTTTACACAGGGGGACAGGGGAAACCGTGTTTAAATCCACTTCATATCAGAATGTATAACATATTCATCAGTCATTCAAGCGTTTATTGTTAAGGGGATGATGGGCACTCGTGGCACGAGGGTATTTGAAATAGGTTAGTCTTTTTAGTCTCGGAGTATATATTATCCCTTCATTAGTTATTCACATTTGAATAATCCAATCATTGTTGTAGTGACGGCGGGTAATCGCGACAAGAGTGTAGGGGGGAGTTGTGTTTGAATTGGCTAACTGTTTAATTTGATTCCTCTCTGAATAAGTCAGAGAAGAGAATGAGGAATAGATTTGATTCATCTCCTAAATTAATCAGAAAACACTTCCGCTCTAGCATAGCCATCTTCCTCGCCCTCATCATGCGCTGAAGCATCATCCCCTTGGGCCTCATCCTCATCCTCATCCCCAACAGCATCCTCGTGCATGATACCATCCTCTTCATCCAACTCATCGGTGGTATCGCCTTCATTGCCGGCGCCTGTTACAACCAGAATTGGTTGGTCACCAGCGGATGATGCCATAGGTGGAGGGGGCGGAATGTCATTGAAAGCGGTGGCCGCATAACCATTCGAATCGCTATTTGAATCGCTCGTTGAGCAGCCGCTATCAATTATCGCACCGCTATGAGGAAGGCCAACGTACTGTTCGCCGCCACACTGTATGTCGTCATCATCGCTCGGTACAGCTCCGAAATCGATTACCGCTTCGGTGGCAGCGTATCCTAAATCGGGGACATCATCGCTATCGCTAAGAGAAACGCAATTTGAGTCTTTTGTCTCTTCCCCGTTTTCCATGTAGTTTTCTGTCTGATTTCTATTTGTAACAGGCGGTGGCGGTGGGCTTGGGAGGTTTGTCGCAGCGTCACACGTGTTCACAGTGTCAAGCGGGAGATTTGTTTCGGAGGAGGAATTGGGAGCTGGCACATTGTCATTAATCGCTGCAACCCCTTGGGGAGAATTCACATTTTGGGCCACTGATGCATTGTCTTTTGCATTTATGCTCGACGCAGAATTTTGCGGATTTCCACCAGAGTTTTTGGGTACTTCGAGTGGCCGCACACTCTGTGTAGGCTGTACTTGGGAATACGGATCCACCGCTTGATTTGGGTCAGCTCCTGAAGAGAAGTCGGGATCGGATGCTTTCGCTCCATGCGTTTCTTGAGAGGAGTCATCATTTCCTTCTACCGATCCACTTACTGCTGCTTGCGTGTAAGGCTCTACAGAAGAGCCTGTAGAATCTGGATTCAACACGGACGACGCCTCACTATGCAACAAAGCGACACTTCCGCCACTTTCGACATTGCCCGCACTATCGGCATTGCCCGCACTATCGGCATTGCCCGCACTATCGGCATTACCCGCCCTATCCTCATTTTCCGCACTTTCAAGAATACCCGCACTATTTTCAGCACTTCCCTGCGTCATACCACTGTCCATTGCCGCTAGCGCATAGTCCTCTATGGCCTCTGCCGTTACATGGCTACAACCGCTATCGGGTTGGGCTGAGAAATCGCCGCGACTTTCCGTGACCGCATATCCATCGCAACCCGGGGGTAACGGCGCATAGCTATTATCAACTTCCGGTGGTGAATAGGCATACCCTTCCGCCCCGTGATTATCGGCCGGATTTCGAGAAAAGCCCGTTGATTCGGGCTCAATTTGGGGTATACCCGCTGATTCCGTTTGATTCCCAAAAGCTACGGCGCTTGGATTACCTTCGCCGCTCCCTCCATCTACTCCGGCGAAGGTCGTATATGACCCAATGGACGAATCCGTTGTATGTGTGGAAACACCCGAATTAAACGGATTATTCTTCAACAGGGGCGCCGATTGGTCGGGTAGCTGCATGTGGTTATGG
>LQRL01132368.1:24890-36176 GCA_001703475.1 Hydroides elegans | reverse complement strand
ACATGAATAGGGTCAAAAAGATATGACGATAGTTACGTAGTTTAGGAGTTGGCTTTTGGTTGGAATACGGAGTGAATGGGTTTTAAAAAGTGCACCATGGGGTTCAGTTCTGTTAAATGTTGAATGATACATTAGATAATTTATAAGCGAAAATACAAAGAAATTGTTAGCTTGATCTGGTATAAACGGAATTTATATCAAAGGTAATGATTTTGTATTTTAAGAGAATTATTTGGTATACGACTTTATTCGGATCGAAACGAATAGTTAGAATTAATAAAAAATATGCATTTCCCATCTTCTTTCGGCAGTTTCAAGAACATCACCAAGTACATCGACGACCAGTACGAGAAATATCTGAACGATGAGAGCGGATTGAACCGAAGGAACATCGTCGACAATCGAGTGCACTGCTGCTTCTACTTTATCAACCCTGCTGGTCATGGGTAAGCGATCGTGCTTTCTCTCTCTCTCTCTCTCTCTCTCTCTCTCTCTCTCTCTCACTCATTCACTCACTCATGCACTCAATCACTCAATCCCTCTCTCGTTTTACCTCACTTAGTCACGCGTACACTCGTTTTGACTGTCTTGCTGTCTTTCCTTCTCTCTCTCTCTCTCTCTCTCTCTCTCTCTCTCTCTCTCTACTTTCTCTCTCTCTCTACTTTCTCTCTCTCTCCTCTTTCTCTTTTTCTCTCTCTCTCTCTTTCTTATACTCTCCCCTCCTCGTGTTCTTGCTGTATTTCGTGCTTGCTTGATTTTCTTCCATTCTCTGTTTGTTATCCTGAGGATGTACGTAACCACATACAAAGATACATGTATAATGTGACATGAATGAAAGAAACGGGATACGGTTTTCAATATGGCGAAACACTACAATGAACGTATTCTGATGAACGCAAGATAACTTTTTTTGCGCGAGACTTTATGCATGGATACATACATGGATTATATATAGGTATTACATTTTTATAATTCTCTTCTTCGCTCGCTTATAGCCTGAAGCCCCTCGATGCAGCCTTCATGCGCGCCATCCACCACAAAGTCAACATCGTGCCAGTCATCGCTAAAGCTGATACACTTACAAAGCAGGAGGTCTACAAACTCAAACACAAGGTATGGTTGGGGTATTGAGAGGTATGATAAAAATCTGTATAGATGACTTTTCTGTGTTTCATCGGATAGGTAGGTTATTGTAACGGATATGCAATTGTACTATTCAGGTAAATCGGGCCTTGAGATTTGTCGTAAAAATGTTGTACCGTGTATTACGACTGATAGTATCGTATCATGAAAACATGGGTGGTTTCTTTATGTGAATCAGAATTATAACCTAAGGTAAAGCCACTCTCCGGCATTCATTCGTAAACATTATAAATGTCAAGTTGATTGAACCAAGGGATAATCAAAAAAAAAACATTAAAAATATCTTTATTTTCCAAGAAAGTCCTTACATTTTCCAAAATTTGAATTTGATTATTCATTCCACTGTCTATTTTCTCTATCAGATCTTGGAGCAAATCGCGCGGCTGGGAATCCAAATTTACACGTTGCCAGAATCGGACGAAGATGAGGACGAGGATTACAAGGAACAGTGTCGCCAACTCAAGGTAACCGAGTGGAAAAAAAAGACAATAAAGTCATTTTCATTATAAATTTGATCATGAATAATCAGAAATACTAACTATGCTTGAAAAGTAATGTGTACCCTTCAAGCTCTTTGGATACAAGCTTAAAATAGCCTGCTTAATATATGACTGAAACAAAACACGAACCAATTTCCTGATTGGAAAAAAAGACATTTCATATTCTCAAAATACAGTAGTCTCACATTTAATATGGCAATTAAGAGATTAAGAAAACAAACCTAAATCATCTTATAGTATTAAAACAGATAATATATCAAGCGATCCTTCCAATAAACTCATTATATCCAGAATAGTATAATATTATATTGATATTAAGATAAATCAGCTTTGCAAGGTACCGTTTTAATACACGAACCATTAAACTAACATATGTCTTATGCTTTAATAGGCCGCCGTACCTTTCGCCGTGGTCGGTTCAAGCCAAGTGATCGAGATCAAGGGACGTAAAGTGCGAGGGCGCATGTACCCATGGGGCGTCGTAGAAGTGGAAAATCCCGATCATTGCGACTTTATAAAACTCAGGACAATGCTAATGTGAGGACCTACATGTATTTATAAAGCGGGTCGGGAAGAGTGATGGGTATAGTAATTGAGGGACTGAGACAGTGATTGAGCAGAGCTGTACAGGAAACAATGCTAGCTGTTAGGGGTTCTCTCGGCGAAAATAGCCCTTCAAAACCAATGCGTATGGCATAAGTACTGTTGTGTCTTTTAACGTGCATTAATTTTAAGGCTGAAATGCTAATGCTGTAACATCGACATATTAGATCACATATTGTAAGCTGTAACATCGAATTTGATAGCCATGATGGATCAGTGGGCTTTGGGCTACAAAAATATTGATTGACGTGCAATTAGTGCTAAATAAATATGCCTTACAGATTTACGTTGTTCTTTTTTTTCACAGTACGCACATGCAAGACCTTCAGGAGGTGACACATGAAATCCACTACGAGAGTTATCGCTCCGATAAACTGGCCACCGGTGGGGCTGTGCCCAATAAACGCGCTAGGTAACCGTTTATTTTTATTTTTAAATTTTGGCGTAAGTCCTTAGATAATTTTTGGGTATTTAAACACACAAAAATAAATGGATTACGACTATTTGCAGATATGGAGAGTAGATTATTTCGTTTTAATATAGCCCTAGGTCAAAGATAAGAGAGTATAATGTACTATCCGAATTCATTACAAGAGAATATTTCTTTATGATAGTCGGTTAAATGATTGAATTTCAAATTCAACGTACCTGGTCTCAATTTTGAGGAACAAATTTGTTTTTGGATTGTTCACTTTATCTGACTTACCACATATATTTCAACTTTTGATATTTTCTCATTCAGTCTTGAGTCAAGGTGAAATGTTGAATTGCACATTTTGTTTATTCCAAGCTTTGTTCCTCTGAGTAATCAACCACTTTGAGATTTTGTATAAATTTACATGTTGTATCACTATGGATCTATAGCATTAACACTTTTCTTCCAAAGAGATTTTGAGATAAAGTATTTTTACGTGTAACCAAGCTTTGTTCTTGCTGTAACATATCAGCAAACAACATTTATCTAATTGAAGATATTTTGTATATTTTTATGCTCTTTCAACCAATGGCTGAATCATATTAATTTTTGCTTCGGTAAGGAAAATTATTTTTGTGAATTGATGGTCTAGCTTGAGTCAAACCCCTATTCTTTTTGCTTCAAATTAAAAAAAAATATATACTAAACCTTTACTATTTATTCGCAACAAACCCCTTTCATTGCACAAAGTGAGTTGGTTGATGTGATTTGATAGGTGTTTTATTACAATTTTCGATTTAAAATTCACCTCTTAATATGATTATAATCATAAACCTAGTGGAGAGTCCACTGATTTATCGTCAATAATTATGCCAGCTATTCACATTTTGTTGAATCGCTGCAGTTATATGCACATTTACATTTAAGTACCCTCATATTATTCTGCTAAATGATTATAGGTATATTGACAGATAATGAAGAAAATTTTGTGTTTTATCTAGTCGAAATATAAGAAACTATTGTTTGTTTCGATATAGCCGATATTATAAAAATAATTCATTGCATGCATCATTTGATTTTCTTGATCAAGTTTGATTTCAAGAACCCCAACTAAATCCATCTCGGATCGAATGCGAGGTTTTGGCCAGCATTTCAAATTCGCCTATTCTCCTAAACGCCCTCCTCCAACATATTATGAAAGGTTCCATTTTGTTAAGAAACAATTTAATAATACCCAAATACCCATTCCAGGATAAGAAGTTATTACAACATACCAAGATACCCATTCCATGACAAGCTTCCAATATTTTCCTTTCTGTGTGCTGTGAATTTTGAAACCAAATGTTACTTTGTTTTAGCCAAATTTCAGTATATCCGGATAAGGTTCTGCATTGAAGGGGTATCTCTTCAATGCAGTGTCTATTTGTTGATACAATTTTCAAGATTTTCTTGTTGCAGTTAATTTTTCCTCGTCAATGTGTGTGCAATGTTTCCATTTATATTTTGAGTCATTTCACTTTAATAATCATATCAATCATTTTGTTAACCACATAAATTTTATCTTCTCTTCAACTCAGTTGTATTTCTCTCTGATCAACATTAAAAATGGCTTTGCAAAAAAATGTATTAAAAGAATGATTTTGAAACTTTGCAAAATTCTTCGTTATCGTAACTTTAGATCATTAATTTTGTAAGTACTATTTTTGAGTAAACCCCTCCCAAAAATTCAAACTATGATGTAATCTCATAGTGCATATTCAATGTTGCTAATAATCATTCTTTGTTGCAGTAAATTGAAAAGGGATGACGAGCAACTGTCACAAAAGGAACACGAATTGCAAGCAAAGGATGCAGAGGTATATTTTGGAATTCCGGTATCATATTTTTCGAAAAGGATTGCAATTACAATAAAAGTGTTACTTACATTTATAAATTATTAGCGAGGTTATATAAAATATGTAATTTACAAGGCAGAGGCTGAGCTTCTCCTATAATATGAATAGAGTAGAAGTGAAAGTCTGATATCGTAGAAAAAAATTCAAAGAAAAGAACAACCAAGGGTATTTTAAATCATTAAACCTTTTTCAATATCGCCCGGTACTCATTCGTAGTTAATACATAATGTTCAATGCCGTATTGGTGATTTGTTATCGGGGATTCATGTCTGATAAGAAATTTTTTAATGACTAATTCTCTTTTCTCTTCTGCAGTTGCGACGCATGCAGGAGATGTTGGCCAAAATGCAGGCCGAGATGGCCCGACAGTCAAACAGCAGCCTACCCGGTGCAGGTAAAGAGAGACAGGGTCCCTCTGGAAGCTTTGTTCTACTTTCATATATTATATATATCTTCATAGAAATGGTTCCGATAATTGGTTTGATACATTGTGCAGCTTAAGAGTCTTAGATTTTATTTTTCATAGATTAATTAGTGTTTGAATATGATAAATGTAAGTGCACATAACCAGAATCTACACAATTTAACGAGATAATCTATGATTGATTTTTCTCCTGCACATTTATGTTAGCTATATCATTGTTGTGGTATCATTTCCAAAATCCGCTTTTCGGACATTAGGGGCCGATTCAACATTTTAAACCTACACCAGGTTCCCATTCGTTATAAGCTAGAAACTAATCTAGACTACTCTAGACTATGAAATCGGCCATTTATCTTGAGATACTCTCTGTTTCCAGGTATGCAAAGTCCATCGCCACAGAAACCGACCATCAACGGTCGCGTTAACGGAGCGCCGCCCCAACCGCCCACAGCCCCGCCAAGGTGAGTGTTTGACATTCACTTATTTATGAAGGTCATCTTAGGGGGTTATGGTCAACTCGCTCAATTCCCAACTCGCCCAATTTTCTTAACCAACTCGCCCAATTTTTACCAACTCGCCCAAAGTCAACTCGCCCAAAGTGCTTGGTCAACTCGCCCAAAATGCTTACTAACTCGCCCAAATTTTTTACCAACTCGCCCAATATTTTTTACAACTCAACAATTTTTTTGTCAATCATTTTAAAGTTAGACTACAAAACGATTAATTGAATTGCAATCTGATATACATTGTATGGGTGAACGGCTGAATCTAATGTTTTATTAGAATAAGTATTGTTCTCTTTTTAGTGCAATCGTTGTTATCATGAAAATTAATAATGAAAGACAACTTATAAGCGAAAGTTTAAATGTTAAAAATGCCATTTTTAAATGATGAAATGCTTATACATACTGTATAGATCATTGATATTTTGTAACAATCAACTTGTTTCTCAAAACACACGAAACAAATGTGATTAGAATTTGGGCGAGTTGGTAACAAATTTGGGCGAGTTGACCAATGGTTTTGGGCGAGTTGACCAATGAGATTTCGGAAAAATTGGGCGAGTTGACCAAATTTGGGTGAGTTGGTAATCGGGCGAGTTGGTTTTTGGGCGAGTTGGTTTTTGGGCAAGTTGGGAATTGGGCGAGTTGACCAGGACCCATCTTAGGCAATGGGTTATTCTCATGGTTAGACATGCATATTTAGGATGGTGCGGGTGATAAGGTTGTATAGTCAGGGCAAGGGCGTTGTGGACGGGTTTGTGGGATCACCAAACTTCTTAATTATAAGCTCAATGTAAGATGAACCTTAACAATTGTGAAAACAAGTAGGTCTACATGAAAACAAAGTCAACTGCCAAGTTTATTTCCGGGGGGGGGGGTGGTGCCTAATCGCTTTCAATGTTTTTAATCTTGTTCTAGGTCCTTAACATTTATGCTTTAATATTCCCGCTAAATTGACAATGTAGAAAAATATTCCACAATTCCAGGCTCGTTAGGGTTTCCTAGATTTTCCATGTGCCATTAATCCATCAATAAAATCAAATATTATAAATCTCCGTTATTTTATTGACATATTAGATATTAAGGATCGGATGCCTTTATATTTAAAATAGTTTGGTAGCCTTGAATTTTAAATTTCTAATAGTATTATACAAGCTCAAGATTTTCCGTGTAGTTTTCATTAAAATTTCAAGTCAACCTATCTTTTATTATACTAAGGTGAAAGTAATTTCCATCTTTAAAGTTACGCTTATTAATTGTCCTTAGTTTTATAGAATATAAACTAGTGAGTTTCATTAGATTTCTGCATGCTATTATATCAAAGCGTATCTACCAATATTCTTGGAACAAGGGCCTTTCGTTATTGGATATTTGACTATACATTTAATGAGGGTTTCGCGCGTCTATATTTACGATAAACCGCGTGTATGCTACTTACATTATGTTTCTAAATTATTATTATCAGGTGCTACACTTCATATATTTTAGATAGTATTTACCCTCTGCATTTTTTAAAATGTGTTCCATTTCTTACAATTTGTTCTAAAAAATCGTTTAAATTTTCCCATTGATTCTTATTTTAGAACATAGACCGCTTTTACTTAAATTTCGAAGCATTCTTGGTAAGTTTACAGGCGATGTGTGAATTGAATTGTGCATATAACAGAACTCGACATTGTGGAAATCTCAAAACGCTGAAAGATCTGTACTGAAATAAGTCTTGTAACACGGTTTATAATATTTGTGATTTTGCCTATGAAAATGCGATTTATTTATGCATTCTACATTGGTACATATGTTTTCATTTTTGGCAAATTTTGGCAAAAAAAAACAGCGTTTTGAGATTTTTTAGATGCATTTGATTGTAACATCTGTAGATAGTCAACTTTTAATTGTTATGTCATGTGAAATTTGTTCGAATAAGAATGATAGAATCCGTCCTGTTTTACAGTGCTTTTATTTATTTCATTCAATTTCATAGTCTTCCGTATTATGTATATAAAGTGAATGATTTTGGAAACCGCATGCTGTGTGCATGTCCTTTCATGATTGCTTGTAGTATTTATTGCTTATGAGCCATTTGTATTTGCAAAGGATTATCGGGGGGTAATAGGGAGGGGGGTTTCTGTGGTAAACAGATCACAAAACTTGTCAAAACGATTGTCAAATTCTTGAAGTCAGCTATTCCTTTTGATTTTGAAGGCCAAGTGGCCAAGATTGGCAATGTTCGTCAGCCAATATCTTTTGTATTTTGTCTACATGTATATTTGTAATGTTTTCAAATAACCCTACGTCATTGTATTTATTTGTCTAATTATATAACTAAACAGTTCTCCATATGTTACCAAATACATGTACGTTGTGTACTAATGGTGTGACAGAATTTTATCTTTATATTGATCACTATAATCTGTCATGCTGTATCCATTATTTTGTATAATGGAATTAATAATTTTATCCATATAACCATTATTCCTACTTTTCACATACCTTTCATACCTACAGATGCGATAACGGGTATCCGGTCGCCATACAATTTACCTCACATATCTGCAGCAGATATCGCTGCGGAAATCGGATGTGCGGCGATTGGATATCCGTAATCATAACTGTATATTTCATATCTTCCATATCAATATATCTAACCAATTATTTGTAACCTCTCTGTAACCTCTATACAGAGGACCATATTTTTCGTTCCTCAATGTAATAATCATATATTTTCATATGAGTATACTTTAACCTGTATGTGTAACCTCGTGCTTCTTTCAACAGCAGACCATTCGGAACAGCTCCCCCGCGAACGGCAAGTTTCCGCAACGCCGCAAATGCTTCGAATGTCTAACCCATTGTTTAATAAAAGCGATCTGATTGGCCGGGGCTAACCTGCTAAACGCTTTCATATCTACATGTAAGTTCTCTTGCTTGTGTTGGGAAAGTTATGTTTGAACGATGATGTATGTCTTATATAACGTATATTTTGTTTCTCGTGTACGTATAAAAATATATATTCTTTTGCGTAAACATGCGTCGTTGTCGTCGCATTTGGGCTTTACACCTTTGCTACAAATACTCAAAATGGTGGAGGTGACGCAGACCAAAATACCTTACGACACATACACTAAGTTGTTCCTGAACTGCTTATCCTGCGTGCAAAATATTTCATTTGCTTCAGTACATAATTCTATAGATCGTGACATCACATTCATAAAGTATACAATAGATAAGAAGATTATATTATTGCTTGCTTTTGTTTTTGCCATTTCCTAAAACTACTCAAGCAGAAATTGCGATATCAGTTATATGTATAGTTGGGTTATATAACATATATTAATTTTTTTTCTAATGAATCGTCACATTTTACAAACTGTTGATTGTAGAAATAGCGCATACACTGTAAAGCTCAATCATATGTATCGCCACATCCTCTACGAAAATTTGCTTTTAACTGCTTTACCTTGGTACTTTCAAACTTTGCTTTGGCTTATTTATCGACTCTTGAATATACCTTATAAATTAACTATTTTCCTTCAGATAATTTATGATAATAAAAAAATACTCAAACAATAGCATTTATGAAATATGTACAGTTTCATGTAGCTTAAGCGACTTTACTTTATATTCATTAATGTTTAATTGGGCGAATACCCTTTTAATATGGAACTTTGGTGTAGAGTAAATAAACCGAACCCTCAATTCAGAAACCACTCTAACTTTGTTTTAATCTAAATTGTGTAATTAGTTGTGATATGCTTTGACATTGATAAATTGTATCTCTAATTAATCTTAAAACTGCCATTCATTTATTATTCTTTTCTCTTTTTGTTGCAGAAGAAAACCAAGTGATTCAAGTTTGAATAGAAAGTAAAGAAGAAGAACAGTTAAATCATTACCATTTGGGAGGACAATAGCACTACCTGTGTTCCTAATTGAGAAACATGAAGCAGCGTTGTGACGTCAGCTTATATGTATTATGACGTCACAATGACCGATGAATGTGGATACAGCTTTAGATTGTGACGTCACCTTTGCCGTGAAAAATAGTGGAGTCTTTAGTTTAAAATTAAATGTAGTCTTGTAAATTTGAGCTCTCCAAATATATAACAATTTAATTGAATTATCTTCCAAACCAAGTTCATGATATTGTTTGGGGTTCTGAATGTTCTAATTATAAGTTTAGGCTAAGTTTATTTTGAGTTCGGTTATTCGCATATTAATTTCACGTGCAATGGTCGATATTTGTAATGTTATGATAAACTGTCATCTGTCCTTAGAGTCATAACCGGTTTAATATATTTCCCGAGTAGAAATAACTCTGGCATGAAAGATTCAAGATACCTTAAATAGTCTAGTTTAAGATTATTGTGTCACAAGCATTTTTCACGAGCTTAAAATGAGTATTCAAAGTGTTTATACAGTCTAATGTTGAAAAAATATAGTAGAAGTATACAAGTCATAACACTATGTATTTGACATTTAATGTGAACGTATTCCCAAAATCATAACAAAACCTGTACTACATGACTTGAATGTATCCAGATTTTTACTGCTCTGTTCATACGCAAAACCCAAAGATATTTATTTGCACCTCAGAAACTTAAAGGCACCACGTACTTTAGAAGAATATGTATACAACTTAACGATTGTTTTGTGTAATGGATTTGTCACCAAAGGTTTCTTGTAGTCCTAATTATGTGTGCGGTATCCAGTTTATAATAAATAAATAACTTTCATAGAATCGTTAGGGATCTATATAGCATCATTATGGCTCTGTATACGGATGTGCTTTATAACATGAAAAACAAAAAGTTAAAGAAACACCAAGAGCTATTCTTCCAAACAGGAATTTCTACTTCGTAGAATGATGTATCAGGTAAGTAATGGTGTTTCTTGATATCATATGGCTACAGCTGTTTTGATGAAATCAAATATAAAGGGAAATATTTTCCTTAAGCAATAGATGCATTTATGAGTATTTAGTAGCATAATAGCGGCGCTATTGTACAAACCAGCTTTCTCTCTCCTATTTCTATATCTTTAAGTTAAATGTTGTGTAAGGCGTCTAAAGTCAATTCAGAGTGATTTTGTCATTTGAAAAAGCGAAAGCGAGAGTGCTTGTAGACGTATTAATCGGATTTTCGGACAAAATCAGGTCATTTTTGTCTTTGATCGTACATGTTGGTTTGCTCTTGAAATATTTTCACATGACATTTTTATCAATAGGTACATAAGCCATTTGACTATCTGCTTGAGTAATATCAGTTAAATATATGGCATAGTTATTGAGTAATTGACCGCCAAAAATTATCACTATCGAAATCGGCCTCATCAGATATTCGGACAGCGTGTATCAGATATTCGGACAGAATTATATAATATTTTTCTCTCCTAACAAATCCAAGATTTAACCCATTATTATGAATTCTAAATTTCGAAAGGGGTCAAAACTAGATATTCAGCACATATAGGACCTTGCATCAATAGGCTAACATCGGTCATATTTGAAATCACTGCACAGTGCCTGTCCAACCCCCTATAATTTAATGTGGATTTAATAATACGACATTTGAGGTGTCTTGTATCGTTTGAGTGACTTGTTTTAGGCTATTACATACTATTCTATAAGAGTAAATCATTTTAAGTATAATACGCCACTCCTGGTGCGGGTTGGCACTTATGGAAAATTGCGAAATTCAGAGAAAACTTGGAAAACTATATTAAATTGGCTATATTCTGTTTAAATTTGGTTAACAAAAACCATTAACACCAAAGTGAAAATGTAACATCACTCCATTCACCCCGA
>LQRL01132368.1:0-14121 GCA_001703475.1 Hydroides elegans | reverse complement strand
AATTTGCCAGCAGAATAAAACATTGATATAGAGAAATGTTGATTTTTCACATAGTTTGAAAAAGTATCTTTTGGGACTTTGTTATGTAAATCTTAACTCTACCAGTGAATCACAGTAATTATGCTATGCTTAAACTCCATTTTATTATAAGCCAACAACTAAATAGGCTATTAGAGGCATATTTATAACTTGGGTTTTATTCGTATAAAATGCCAGGAACATACGAAATATTTGAAAAACAATATTTTATCTATTCTGTTCTGTGAAAATGCCAGCAAGATAGATATTTGAAAAGAATAGATATTTCACCGAATAAATCGCTGGGTACTCCTGTTTAATAGATAAAAAGATCGGGATGGTTAGAAATCGTGAGATAGTAAGAAAAATACATATATTTTACAAGTTCTAGTTTTCATGAAAGAAATCCGATCATTTTCATAATTTTAGCATTTCTTAGCAATTGCAATGGCATACATCATACAAAGTAATGGAAGTAACGATTATTCTACAAAACCAAAAGGAAAACTTCACATGCAATGATGTTTGAATAAAAAATACAAACTCGAATGATATACAGTTACGTATCTTAGTGTAGTGAACAGACATCACGTTTTTCTGTAATGATGAGATTCATTATAAGCTTCGTCTGGTTGTAGGAGGCAACGGAAAAAAAGTTCGCTAAGGATAAAAACCTGAAGATTGCACTTAGTATTTGTATTTAGCTTAGTTCGTTGAGTTCTTACGGCAATATTAAATGATGGGGAAAACTATAACATATATCTTATTGAGTTGATTGGATATGTTTAATCATTACGAGTGACCATGGATATTTGTTTGAAATTAATGATGGAATCGGGTAAGCAAATTGAAAAACATTTGCTGGGATCTTCATTTTAAGAAATTTGGAATTGATATGTTACCGATGTTTGATCATTTCAGTTTGTGCAAATAGCATCCGGGAAAATTTTATCGGACTGAGAGAAAATTGTTTCATAATCAGTTTCATAATCAGAACGTATATGATCATTATTACAATAACATGGTATAATCGTTATATTAATACAAATCATTGTCAAAAGAACTTCATGGACCGACGGTTCACTTTGACGTATTACGACTGGGCGCAATTATATGTAGGCCTATGTAGCTTTGGCGTTATTTCTTATATCTTATACCATTGGCGCACCCGGTTCCTCATTTCTTGACCAGGGCCTATTTAATTACGAACGACTTGTTCCTTTCGCCGAAAGCTGCACCGAGTGACCGCACCTCGTTGATTCGAAGCACTTGAGTGCAATGATGTGTGATGACTAATTTTAGGGGAATCGCAATCTGGTTATCTGGAGCTATGACGTATGTGATCCAGACTACTAATGATAATGATTCTTGGTTTGAATGTTCTTGTCGAGACATTGTTTGATATAAAATAGTTAGTCAATTATGATAATTGAAAAAGAAATCAAATGTGTTTCCGTATAATAATGATTACAGGATATTGGTAACAGTGGTGGAACCAGATTTTTATATTCTGGCTGAAACCCTCTAAACGCCCGAATAAATGAGATCGATTTTACGATTAATATTTCTTTATGCATTTCTAAGTGCATTTCTATATTCATAAGATCCAGAATTTTCTGGCGTCTTTACGGTCTCAACAGTTACTTACATATTACGGGCCTACAAAGAAGACCCTAAATATATCAATGAAATTAAATCAATTTTAACCATACAAAGTAGGGTTGTTCATGTAATAAACGGTACGAATACCAGAATAGAAACGCTTCCGGACAAGAAATGGAGATTAAACTTCTACGCAGTTTACGTTCTCCATTACATTGCAATCTTTGTGGAACGTGATTTCATTTGCAAAACTCGATTATACTCAACTAGATCGAACCATGGCAACCCAGTATGTATCTTTTGCAAATTTACGAATTTGTAAGAATTTATTATGATACTACCAGGGATGTAAATTTATGTCCTGATATACACACATATGATATAGAGCTAAATTACTGCGGTTTTGTTTAAGTGTCTACCATTCATTAAATGACAAGCCTTGAAATAACTTTTTTTTAATCCGAAGTGATGGACAGCTCTTAAATGCCTATGGTATGACTTATGCAAAATTTGATAAAAATGACGTCGAATATCCGTCCAGCGGCATTCTTTCCGTTATTATTTGCACCGGAATGGTTCATGTCAAATCGCGCTATCACTGACCAAGCGATAGCGATAGGCGCGATAAGGGGCGAACCGCGAAAATACATTATTCGCCGATAATTATCTTCTATTGTGCTATAAAATTGCTGATACTTGGGCGCCGAATGAACTTGTGGAATGTGAGAATTAGGTTTCTTCGCCCTTTTTTACCTTATAGGGACTGGCCACATTGAAAGCGTTTGGCGAGCTTCTTTTTCATAACAAAATGAAGGTATTTCTTATGAGAACTCGAAAATGTGTCAAGGTTTAAGAAGTAGCAACGAGCTTGATGTAGGTTTTTTTCCGACGACCATAAGAAATATAATGGGAAACATGATTGACTTACTTGACTCTTCGTTCCTGCTCTTATTAGACTGCTGACTGAACGCCAATCACCACGGTCCGATGCCCTGCGCTTGGTTTAGGGAAAACCTCAGGAGCTTTCTGTGTGGTCAGCCCCTTACCTGTTTGTTTCCTCGTCTTTTCCTTGCAACTCTTTAATTTCAGGACCTGTTATTATTGGTTAGGTTTAATCATAACACGCCATAGAGCGATTTAATGAAATCGTGTTTATTACAAGGAATTTGTAAATGTCTCATCAACAAGGAGTTCCATCGATAAATATGACCTTAGAAGCATATTTCAATCAAATTGAAATTGAAATTTAAAACTGAAATGACACACAGATGCTTTTGACAATGTATGTCTGTTGGTCTGCCTTGTCTGCCTGTTTATCGATAGGGCTTGTCTGGTCATATTTAGAATCTTACTTTGTTAGCGAAGATTGAAAAAGACTGTCAACTACTGCACTGTGATGAATTTTCATAAAGATCCATGATCCAAAAGAATAAGTTGGAACTCTAAGTCAAAAATCAATATTTTAAGCGTTTCAAAATCATAGTGATCAATGTTCAATAAAGAACTCAAATATTTGTTCATACCCTTTACAGTTTAATTATCCATGCTTTGCGTTTTGCTGACCAAAACCAACATTTAACTTCTTTCACGAACATCATCACATCCATTCGTGATAGCGCATATCTTTATGTTCGCTGCACGCGCGCCTCGAGCGATAAGGCGAGGACAAAGAATCACAAAATTTCAAAAGCGGCTCACGCCCTTGGACAAAACATTGGCAAGTCGCATATTGCCCTTTTCATCATGTACGTTATCCGTCGTGAATGTATTGTAAAGACTGTGTAATTAGTGCACTTACATGTTGCGTACAAGTCGCTTAAGGTATTGTCATATGTCCGACGGTTGGTTTCTTACGACTATGTTACATCTAAATGATAGTCTTGTCAGGGTTTACAAAAATAGCTTTTTTTTTTAATCAAAGCATAATAAGATGCGAAGGATTAAAATTTTCAGAATAATTAATGTTTAACTGATGCTACTTTTATGATAGACTGCTAGTTCAAGGTTGCTGAATAGTCTCCGCAGTATATTGTATACTCTACAACAAAAGAAGTGTCCGGTTGTTCAAATTACTGTAACTTAAAAAGTATTTGGTCAATTGTTATCAATTATGTACCAAATTAAACAGCACATAACGTGAGTTTATATAATGAATTTGTACGACTCTATATTTGCTATTGACGATTCAGCGAACTCTTGAAAATGAACGATCGAAATAGCGAGTAACAATTTAAACCCTTTAAGATACATTTCCATGGATGTTTGAAATATCTAGCCATAATTTTCACAGGAAATTGGTACATTTGAACTCTTTAGTCACCTATTCAATTATTAAAGCCAGTTGCGGCGGTCGCTGGAGTCAATAAAAGTATTTCGCGAATGGCCCGACCCAAGGCACCGGAAGTGCTAGTTTTGGGACAAAAACAGTTTGCATATGTCAAATGTTCCCTTCACTGGTTGTCTAATTCTCGATGAAAGGATGTACAACAGTGTAGAAAATAACGTTTCCATAATATTTTGGTTACTTCGAACACGATATTGATCGAACAAATCATGTTAAGTGAACCTTTGGTAAATCCTTAGCTTAAGTTTTTAATCAATACAATTTTCGTACATTTCTAAGACAACCTCTCTTAGCAATAATGTACGCAAGCGTACGCCTCGATAAACGGATCTAATTATTCTACTCCATTTTTGAGTGATTACGCGGTTAAAATGACAGTTAAACAGTACCCAATAGCTCGTAACTCTAGATTACACGGTTCCTACCTATTTTAGGCGTAATCACTTTAAAAAACATTGTTTACGCAAAACCGCCCCCCATATCGAGCGTATTTTAATGCATTTCGCGATATCGTATATATGGCAAACGAGGACAACAACGGCTTTTCGGTATAGTTTGTCTATTCCGTGCACCCTTGAAGATAATATTGACAATGACAGTTTGCGTTCGAACGTCCCGTTTATATAACCATGTTAAATTACCCCTTTCGAACTTTATCGAGTTTATTCGAGAATTACGACTAGGCTATGGAGTAGATGGAATTCAAAGTGCAATTAACAGAGTAAAGAGGCTGTGAGCTATCGTGATATATCATACCGCCTTTATCTTGTTACGTGATTAAGACTGTTTTGCAGTTAAGCGTCAAAAACACATTTTACGATGTGTGCTGCGACGCATGTCGCATAGAAATTTATTATTTCTAACCGTTTTTGAGTAACGAATACCTTATACTATTTATAAAACATAGCGCTTTTCCTCTCCTTCCGATACTCATTGAATGATGATCAAAATCAATGTTTCTGAGCCCTTCGATAAAACGAGAGAATCGTCAAACGGATTCTAGATTGTTAGGTTTGCAAGACCAACTATAATTAACATAACAGAAACGAACCAACATGTTTTAATTGGTTACACTTTTAAACAATGGACAAATATTAGCCTTAAATGACCGGACGCTTCTTTTGTTGTCGAGTATATGTTGCATGAGGTATCCGCCCAAAAATTTTCCGGCCAAAAAGTTTCCGGCCATAAAGTTTCCAAAATTGACAACATGGGACAGAAAGTTTCCATTCAAAAAAATACTTAAATATACAATTTGTACACAAAAGTTTATTTCCTATCGGCTTTGGACCCTACAACACTGTTAATAACATAATAGGAAAAGTGATAATGTTCATTATCTTTATTTAGATAGTTTTGACTAGAAACTTATTGTCCTATGTTGTCAATTTTGGAAACTTTATGGCCGGAACCTTTTTAGGCGGAAACTTTTTGGGCCGGATTCGTTGCATAAGGATCAAATATTAATCTTTTCAAATTACTTTTTGTGATATAAATGTGATATAGCATGTAAATGATAATCAGCAAGGTCAAGAGAAGTAACCTCAATTATTTGAATGTAAATACTTATGACATAGAATTTGACATTTCTTATTTGATATCTTTGATAAACATTCCAGATCTTCATTTATCTCAAGTAAAAGATAAGATGATCGATAATAACCCTTCATTAACACAATGTCCTTCTTTCTTATTCAAATTAATCACCAGGGTTAAAATATGATTTCAAACATTATTTACGATCCGGCGAAAAACGAGTGACGTACTCTCCGCATTTAAGCGCGGTCCCGTTATTTATTTATCGCAAACGATTTCGTTTTTTTTTCTTCGATTTTTTTTTGTGGAAAGCTGTACAGCTTTCTCAAACGGAGATGGTGCAAAATATTATTTTCCCCTATAGTTCAATGGCTCCTTGCAACAATCTGTTAAGTCGACTTAACATATTTCACCAAAATGTATTGAAAAGCCTCACATGATTTAACGCCCATATAACACAATAAAAAATGCTACAAAATCAAAGCGATCATTATACTTTTTTTGTATTTGGCCATTTCCCAATTCGTATATAAATTACCAACCTAAAAAGGTTCGATGCCTCGTTTCGCAAAACGTCTATTACATACTTAACACAGTGCTGCATGGAGCCCTTCAGTTTATTCTTGCCATTTGTACGTTTTCCACCAGAAACATTAATTAGAATGCAAAACATAGAAATACGGAAACGTACTGTTTTGATTTGTCAAAGTAGGAAGTTACCCGTAGCAAAACATAAACGTCAAAAAAACAAACCGATCGAAAGAAAATTAATACAAAAAATCTGAGCGAATGTTTTTTGATAAAACTAGCACACGCGGAAATTGTAGAGAAAATGAAAAAAAAAAGCGAAATGTTGGAGAGGCATTAGTGGTTATAACAAATACTTTAACTAAACTATTTGCCTTTTTTATATAGAACAAAAAAAAAACGCTTCGCTATTTAATTCTTATGTTGATAAAAAAAGTCGAAATTGCGCGGATCCAGCAAAACAAAAATGAAATTAAATGAGTAAAGAGTACATACATGGAGAAGATTTGATAGAATAAACAGCTTTTTTTTGTAAATGGATTTCAAATAGTATGATTGACGGAAAGCATGCTCAAGCAACTCAACTAAATAAAATGCTATGAACGAAATAAACAGAATACTTTTTGTATGTTTAATGCATTCTGGATAAAACAAGCAACTCGCTAATAGTTCAAAAAGCTAATAAGCCAGAGTAAATCCATGGCCTGACCTAAGCCCAGAAGCAACAAAACTACTTTTGCAGCATAGTAAATAATACGTTCCGTCTACTAGCATTCATCGTTCAGTGCATTTGTTATTCAGCATCTTAAACATTGCGAATAGCACATAAACGCAGGGAATTGATGCGTTTTTGTAGCATTTACATGTATATCATTTATAGCTTTTTGTTGTTGCATATAATATACTATATCGGAATGATATAAAGTCTACTTTTTAAACAGCCTCGATGTACACTTGGTTAAACTTGAATGTCAGTCAAGGATAAAAGGAGATATTCTAAGTGGATGGAAGGCTATGTGAAAAGAATAACATAAATTGTTATGTGATATTATGTCGTTATAGTAGGCATATTTTATGAAGAAACACACGGAAGGATAGAATATTTAAACGCGAATATTTGTGTAATTTTATCATGTAAATGCACCATCCCTGACGGATATATCTGAAAGTGCTGTTAAACATAGAATATTATAAAGTGAATGTTAAAAGGTTATATATGATAGTGCACTTTATGTTAGAATATTGCAATATAAGTGAATATATTGGGTAAATTCGCGACAGGGATCTTATTACGATTATAATTAACCGTCAACAGTTCGGATATATCAAATTTGAGGTATGTATACAATGCAATTGGTTGAAAATAAAGCACATATTACACCACCATGTATATTAACTAGCAAAATAGCCCATTTTCTTATTTCTTTGGGCTTTCTCTAGTTTTTTTTTGTTATCTGATGTTTTGGCAGCTTGCCTTGTCTTATGTAGTCGTCTATAAACTAAGGTTCATTCGCAAAGAATGGGCAAGTTAAACGGCATATTATTCAGGCTGCCCTTTAGCATTGAAATAAATTAAATAGCAATTATAGATAATTGGCATTCATTTAACTGTATAAGAATACACTAGATTGCTAGATAGCTAAGTTATATAATTTCATGCATACAATACAAAAGTTGTTTGGAATATACCGGAACATTAGTTTCTAGGTAGAAAAGTGAAGTAACTTATTGGCCGTATAGTCTAAACATACGTAAAACTGTAGCTGAATGTCTGTCTCATTTGGTCAGTGTTGCTCAATTAACACATCAAAGCAGTATTATACATCTATTCGGGCGCAGATATCTTTGGTCACTTGCACATGGAATCAAAAGGATTTGCCATTAATGTATTAATATAGGACTCGTTATTTTAACTGTCCTGCTTAACCTGCGGGGTAGGTTAGAATTTGTTACTTCATGTATTACTTAAATTTCGATTGTGTATTGCCAATGCCACGTTTCGTTGATAGTTATAGCAAATATCTTCTCTCCCTTCACGGGATTTTATGTCACCAAATCACAATTCCGATCGCGTATATTAATTATTCTGTATGACCATGATCTTTAGATTATTCATGGATGATTGCATCATGTTAATGATGGATGTCGCTAAAATGTCATGTAACATTATGACGCGACGGCAAAGCTACACGTATGGAAAGCGCCTTCAAATCTAAGCAATATTTTGTAATGTCCGTGGTTATAAAATTCATATTGGCCGTTTCCGTTTATAATTTTTTTCATCGTTATTTTCATCTTAAACTAGTGTTAAGCCATCACCCTTAAACCGCAAGGTACTTAGCGCTCCCGTTTTAACTTTGGTTCTGGATATAATCAGCATCTGCATTGTATAAAAATACAATTCAATAAATATAATCAGTAATATTATCAGTTATAGATATTAAAGTCAAACAATTAACAAAGTGTAGATTTGTATATTTACCGTCAAAATATACAAGGAACTGTTCATAAGAGCATTCAACTATGCTGTTGAGATCTTGTGAAACAATGTGAACAGTTAAGAGTGAATGAGGAAGAAAACCAACATCCATTGAAATCTTGACACGAAACTTGATTATATTTATGCATGCAGTCAAAACACCTTTCAGTTGTTTAGTTTTTCTTACGTTTAGACTTGGAGGGTTTGCGTACAAAATATCTAAGCTCCAACAAAGATTATTTTACCCGGGCCTCTTGATCTAAAACGATGCAGTATGTCATTGATTTTGAATTTTAAAAGATAACGATTTATTTTTCGATAAGGACAATGCTCAGAAACTGCATGACATATAAACTCTAGAAATTTACATTTTCGCAAAATATAAAAGTTAATTTTGCACGGATACGCACACTTAACATTCTTTGCAGTTATACTACACCTTCATATGTAAATACATTTACGTTATATTTATGTACCTTGGCTGAAATGATATTGATATGTCACGTTTATTTTGTTTAATTTTGTTATGCAAGCATAGATTGTAGTTCCCTGCATTTTAATTTGAGACACTTGCTTTATATATGGGCCATACATATAGGTTCTATATAATAGATTAATTAAGTTGTGTTCATAAATAATGTTATTAATGAAATATAATAACTTATTAATAAAACAAATATATGATAGAAAAACTAGAAGGTCAGTGTCCATGGATCCCCCGTGAACTTCAACAATGCGTATATACAGGATGGTCACTTTTTACCAAAATTAACTTTGGAAATGACGAACTATTTTGCGAATAAACAAGATCATGCGATGAAAGAAAACAGAGTAACATTTTTCATCATCACTCACTTCTTTCTGAAGACATCTCTTGAACTGACGAGACCAGTTGGAAAAAGTATCCTCAATTAATAAATTAAAGAAAATATGCTTTTATAAGCACGAGCTCATATAGCACATCGAAAATGCTTTTGAGAGGTAACTGACACGGCCTATGAAGTAAAAAGATAATTTTATTACATTAAATTTTGCTTATATAAGCACATCCCAGATACTTTTGAGACGCAGCTGACAAGGCAAGTGAAACAAATATATCATTTAACTTACATAGCAAATATGCTTATATAAGCACGATTACTTTTGTAAGCCAATTCCAAATGCACCAGGCTCCCCGGATAGGTGTTAACACATCTCTATTAATTTGCTGATTAATATGCTTATATAAGCATGATTGCTTATAAAATCATACGCAAAAAGTTTTTGGAGGATAGCTGACGAGACAAGTGAAGAAAGAATATCATTTCACTTATCTAAAAAATAATATGTTTATGCTTATATAAGCATGTTTGCTTATATAAGCACATACCACGTACTTAAATGATAATATCTTATATTATAAAATTCGAAAATTCTAGCTCAATCGCTTCAACCCAAACTCGCCTGCACAAAGTGCTTGGCATATGAACCGATCGAGATGAAACCTTGACGAGGCACGACTTCAGACCTTGGTTTATCCGTGTACAAAATTGGAAAGCTCTAGCTCAATTGCTTCAGACCAAACTGGCCTGCATAAAGTGCTTGGCATATGAAAAACAATTTAAAATCGACAATTTTTAAAGTGCTCCAGAATCGACAATTTTCAACCGATCGAGATAAAACATTGACGAGGCACGACTTCAGACCAAACTCGCCTGCACAAAGTACCCCACATCAAACGGGACAGACAGACGGACAGACAGACAGACGGACAGACAGACGGACGGACAGACAGACGGACGGACAGATGGACAAGCTCAACCCTATATCCCCTCGTTTTCACGGGGGATATGAATACTTAGGTTTTGGCCATACATGTGTATATCAACGACGACTGCAAATCAAGAAGCAGTTGCAAAAAAAAAGGTATCGTATCACCGGTACCCTCGTGCAGACATTGTAATGAAAAACGAATGGCGCTTGGCTACCTGCTCTGGATCATGAGAAACGCAAACATGGATTTCCCTCCTGAATCCGTTCCTCTTCATTGATTCCACTCTTTAGAGAAGCTTTTGCATCGCAGTTTTCTCCCATAGGGGAAGAAGCAACTTTATAAACTTGCGACGTCATTTAAACGTTCTGACACTGTTATGCACGTAACATTTGTGGGTGATAGTTTACGAAAACAAAGTCGTATTGTTGCGTTTCGAACCTTCGATTATGACGCTTCAGGGTTTGTTGCGCAAGCTGCCACGAACAGTTTGATAACATGTGAAATACGTCCCTATTTTCCGAGACGACGGATTTTAGGGAAATCCCCAATATACATTGACGTAAGAACAAACAAGAATACCTGGATAATGCATTCATTTATTGAGATTGGACCGGCGTCAATATGGATGCATTTATCCCGATCGGGATTTGAGGAACATGCATCAACTCAATCTTGTTTGTTTTTGTGCCATCACTCAGCTGTTGTTGTTGTGTGAACAAGCATGCACGCTGCTATTTATTAAACAAGAACTCATGTCTATGCTGGCAGGCAAAGAAGTTGTGATATTTCATGGTCATTTATAGATGCAATGTAGTCTACATTTATATATATGAATAAATATCCTTGAGGGGCGTTCATGCGAACAAAAAAGCCCGAAAATAAAAACCCGAAAAAGCGAAAGCTCGAGAGCCACTTTTGTATAAATCATAGCAATTTATCCGTTCTGTTAACGCAAAATACGAGCTTTTTGGGCATGTTTAGCCTGTTTAGGTGAACGCCTCAATATGTACAACCTTGTGAGGTACTCCTCGCCTTTACACAACGAAAATCCCGATAGAGCGTATCAGTGCGCATCGTTTTTTATTTTTGAATAGTAATCGGGTATGTCACTGACAAAATTACGATGATTCAGTTTACACCACTTATGCTTCCCATAACAATAGAACCAAAACTTCGTTTGGAATCCATGTAGAAGTAAAATATTAACAAATTGTTTAACTTTATTTACAGGTAAACCATAAACACGACTGGGATTAACAAAAGTGTAAACAATGAATCCCGAAGGATAAGCCCCACCAACCAACAAAGATACCAACCGCCAACCACGGACCACCTTTTCGCATCAAGGTCAGAAGCCGACGTTTTCAAGGGACTCAGACAAGAGAAGCCCTTGAAGGAAGAACAAGAGGTTCCGGTTGAGTGTTGCATTCGAAACAACAAACAAACATGGCGTCGCCTCGGCTCATGTCCAAGTTTTCTCGGCAGCAAGGTCAGTGCCCTTTCTACAGTTTTGTTTCGAATGGATCATTGTCTTACAATACTGGAATTGAGAAATTGGTCGGTCACGGTCCATGAATAAGTAAACCCCAAATCTTTAAATTATCGTTTCACTTCGAGAATTTAGGTTTTTATAGGCTAAATGAAGATCGAACATTAGACCCTTCTATAGTTTCTCAGAGTTTCCCAACGTCCACAATCCCTTGTCCAAAATATGATCCCTCAAACATACATACATACATACATACATAGATGAGATGCTTAGGGAAGGATACGCAGCGTTACCATAGTACATCAGTACGTTCGACCTATTTTTTTTGTGAGGCGCCCCATTCGCGTGAGCACTCCTCAACTTTTACGATATCCCAACTTATCGACCAAGATCGGGCCATATTGGCATAATCCGAACTACTAAAATACTATCTTTAGCTCAAAACCAAAACCCTGAAGTACCAGATAAGCTTTATACGAACCATCAAGCGATCCATCTCATTATCACATACTACCTCTTGTACATCAAAAACTGGTTCGAGTAGAAAATGGAAGGTTTTCGGTTTCATGTGTTTTGATTTTGAGCACGTGGCTGAAAAAGAGTAGTTTCCGCCTCTTGATGTAATCCTGTGTTTTTTCTTAATATTTTGCGCAGTTGCATCCTAGCTCCAGCTCATATGTCATAATTATCTCACGCCTGTGATTCTGTTTTGAAAAAAAAGTACTACTTCTTTTAAGGGCATGGCCACATTAGAAGTTTTTTTTTAATTTCCTTACAAACCTGTCTTCCAATGTATTCCTTATGGGAAACCGAAAAAGCGGATAAAAGCTATCTAACCGCTCGCTGTTGTTGGTTTTCCTTAAGGAATACATTGGAAGACAGGTTAGTTAGGAAATAAAAGCAAGAAAAAGCTTCCAATGTGGTCAGGCCCTTAGAGAACATACATAAGATGTAACTTCCGGATGCGACGTCGAGATGACGTTTTAATTCGGGCTTCTATGACAGTTTTCCGTCTTTGAGCGTCCTTAAGCGTCATCCCTACTTCCGACTATGACGCGACGTCGGTGCAATATTATTTCTATGTTTATGCCCAAAATAGGACGTCTGGAAAATGAGGGCGTCCTCCCGATGTATGATAATAACAAATTGATAAATGGGAGCAACTGAATGTGTACATATATACATTTAGTTATACATTTATTTTACATTTATTATACATTAAGTGTACAACACAGAGATGATATCTTAAAATAGTTATCAATTTCCTGGTCTTATGTAGACTGGGCTCCCTTAATCTCTCTGGCTCATACCTGTAGACTCAAAACGGGTATCGATGCCCATTTTATCTGGAAAATTGAGCACTGCACACACACCATTTCTTATGTGTGTTATCACAATCAATTACGTTTTGCAGTAGAATAATTGACAGTCTGATCCATTACAATTCCTTTTCCGGAGTATATATCTTTCCTTTTATTCTTTTTCTATTCTCAGCTGATTATCATTATTTATCTTTCTCTTACTCTTTTTCTGTTCCTGAGCTGATTATCATTATTTATCCACCAGGATTTTGCACCAACAGTAGCTTTTTTCATTGATAAATGTTGTGAGAATTGTTTGCCGATTTCCCTGATTTCACTATCAGAAGTGTGCCAGAAAGCTTATGGGGTTGTGTATTGTTATAGTGATAGACTATGCGAAGTATTTCATGACATCGAACGATTTCGATTTTCACATATGATCAGTTTTAAACTGGAGGGCAGTTTACTCAAAGAGCTGAACTAATCAAGAAATTATCTGGTCAGAAAACAAGAAAAAAATGCGAATTAGTAACTGTGAAAGAGTGGAATTGCTCCCTATTTTCTGCTACAATTTTGCTTTTGTAGTACTCGCATGAGCACGTACGCAAACGTGATTAATATTGCAGGATTGGATCTAGCACGTTTCCGTTTTAGAAATGTTTGTATGACATACACTATTTTTTACCGGCAAAAATAAACCGGGAAGCAGGATGACAGCCTTGTGGCACATTCGTATTTATGTACACGGATGACATCAATATATTCGTGTGTTTACTCATTAGAGAATACATCACACATATATCACATTAAGATCTAGTATAATTTTAACAGCATCACCGAGCGACAAACAAAAACGGAAAGTTATATGTTTTATGGTGTTTTGGTCGATACCCTCTTTGATACATGTATGCATCGCCAAAGAACAAATTGTTTTCAAAATTCCTTTTTTTTTAGCATTTAATTTTATGCTTAAATATATAATTATATGATACTATATAGTTAAGTAAACTAACATATACATTGCTCATAAGTTTTCATTTTGAAGCGATCCGTGTATCTGTTCGAGCACTA
>LQRL01132352.1:23049-35957 GCA_001703475.1 Hydroides elegans | reverse complement strand
TTCAAGACATGTCTTCAGAAAGAAGTGAGTGATGATGCAAAATGTTACTCTGTTTTTCTTTCATCGCATGTTCTTGTTTATTTGCAAAATGGTTCGTTATATCCAAAGTTAATTTTAGTAAAAACTGACCATCCTGCATATACGCATTGTTGAAGTTCACGGGGGATCCAAGGTCACTGACCTTCTAGTTCTAGCTATATTTTCTGAAGTGCCAATTACCATATAGCAACAATTATATCCTCAATCCCAAATCCTAATATTGCTCCTGCAATATCCGGAGCGGATACAACCGTTTTTCATTGCAATGTCCATACCGTCCGCAATCACGCCGTGTTCTCGTCCGTGATCAATCTCACTCGATTCCAATTAGCGCCCCGGCTGCTGCCAATCAATTAGCACTGTCAATCATAGTGAGCTCCAATACCGTTGCCTCGTCCGTCTCAATCACGGCCAGGGGACTGCCCGCTGAATGTACCATAGGCAGCATATAAAGGGTATATAACGCTAAAGTAGGGCATACATTTTAATATACATGTTTGTATAGTATTGCAACATATATGCTTTATAGTTTTAAACTAGAGATGTACTACCGCAAAATGGCCCGGGATTTATATAAACTAATCTAAATAGTTTATTCCACACTTTTACATTTTTTTAATGTCAGCAAAATATGTACGTTCCAACAAAAAATCATGGACCTACATGTAGCTGAAATCATGAACAAATTATGTATATTTGTTATTGCAACCACAATTATATGTATTTCCTATTTCATACTATTTTTTTTTGTGATCTATCATTCATTAGATCTATCTTAAGAAGTGTCTCTATTATGAGACATATAACAAAAATGTATATGGTTGATATCGTATTGCAGCTGTAATTGTGTATTCGAAATCGAAATATGATGAGCAATATATTTCCGAGTTGCTCCTTAACAATTCAACTAAAATATATTAATAAACTTAAAATTATGCTAGAACCTAATAGAAAAAGAATTGTATTTTCGTTTATGTATTATAATTTTACCGAATTCGGTTAACACTATTACATATCATTTATTTTAAATTTAATTCTTCATCTCTATTTGTATTTTTGAGTTTACTGGATTGTCTTAGCACTTTGATTTCCACCTGCTATTTAAGACGTTAATTATTGCCACTTGCTTCATGTATGACGTAACAATTATTTTGCGCAATGTAAAATAACGTCGATTGTTGTTACCATGCAAATTCTATTCGATTTCTTTAAAATACGATTTTATCACTTTAAATGCATTTTTCTCTGTTTTTGTTTCGTTGTTGGTTGTTTGATTGCTATAACTAAAAAACAGCTCGATTTTTTTAAGCGTCCGACTACTTTAAGCATTCATCTCTTTTCCAGTTTCCCGTTCACTCATCAGAAAATTACGATGGTTCCCATATGATATTTTATAATATTGCACAATCAACTGCACTATTTTACAAAATGGGTTCTATAATATCGGGTTAGTATTAATCAAATCCCCAGATCTAATTCAAATGAGTTGTACTGATGGGTGATATTGTTTTTAAGTGCATCGATCTCTTTATATCTTTATATGTCACAGGTCCCTGGGACTAGAAAAAAAAAGATAATATTTGGACTTATGCGCATGCGACTGTTCTAAATCAGGAAATAGTTGCACCCGGGACACCTTTTGTATGCTATTATGACAATATATTTCGTGAATAGGGAGCAACTACTCAGTGGAACCAAAACAATGACCGAGAAGCTTTCAAAAGAGCAATGGCCATTGACAGAAATAACATCATGACAAAATAGGAGCAGGCCCATAGTGGTCCTAATCGAATGAAAGCGTCTATGTTTTTCCTTTGTTTTTCGAAATCATGTATTTTGGTTTTAATCGGATGTGACAGTATCAGTTTTCACATTTTGTATGTGAAAATATCGACAATCATGATCATTAATATAAAATATTTGTAGATTTGAGTCATTTTTAGCCACGGCTTGCTGCGCAAGGCGTGGATTGTCCCACCGGTTTGCCGTTATTGATTTATGCATATATATATTTATTTGTTTTATTATTTGTTTAGTTCGTTAACTTTTCTTGAAAATGCTACTTCTCCTAGAGTTGTGGGCCGATTTTAATGAAACTTGGTATGATTGTTAACAATGTTCTGATGTATCTAAAAACTGCTAGTTCGTGCTTATATTGCTTATATAAGCAAAGTTATAGCTGCTTATATTTGTGACGTACATTTTTGGACACCATAATATTCATATGATGAAATTTATATAACTTTTGATGGGTTCGGCGAGCGTTTATTTGTCATCAAACTACAACAAATGTACTCGATGGTGTGCTGCACAGCCGACTGTTACGTCATAATCAAAATATAATGGATTGGCTGTTAAAGAAAACTAGATTTGAAAGTAATTAAGACACCATAATATTGATAAAATAAAATTGATATATCCGATCGAGGGTAATCATACATTTCATTTATTTGGTTATGTCAATAATTGTACATATTGCCGTATAACGCGCATCGGTGTTTGACGTGCACCCCATAAACATATAGAATAACGTTTTAAGCTCCGGTGTGTAACCCGCACTCTAATTTTGTCGTATTTCTAAATATCGTATATTTTACATTATATCCCAATTCAAATGCCTTATACATGTAATGCATAATGATTCTTTCTTTAAACAATCCACAGAGACATTGCAACAGCCCAAATCAAATACCATTATCATTATTGTGTCGATGAATTAAACAAATATGCAATGAAGTTTACTTAATCCTTAACCGAGTGATTTATGCTTTAGAAATCAATGTAGCCCGCACCATTGTCTAAGCCGTACCTTGGTAATTTGTGTGTAAAATTTGTGT
Source organism: Hydroides elegans (assembly GCA_001703475.1). Taxonomy (NCBI): domain Eukaryota; kingdom Metazoa; phylum Annelida; class Polychaeta; order Sabellida; family Serpulidae; genus Hydroides; species Hydroides elegans. Next base: position 33,081 of record LQRL01132352.1, on the reverse strand, counting down.
ATGCCCCGCGGGCTTTACATCGATTATTACGGTATAACTTGGTTAAATAAACGTGTTTGATCATTTCATAGTAATAAGGGTTGACTTAAGTAGTGCAAGGTGTGGCACACTGTCCGTGGACAGTCTTGTTATCCCATATCAATGTGAATTCAAAGAAGCCCCGTGTCTTTGTGTTTAAAAAGCAAATATTTTTTTTTTTTAATAAAATATTGTGTTAATGACATTAGAACTAAGACTTTAAGATGAGTTTGAATAGGAAAACACATTGAATACTTTCACACCGTACATACATGTAGTATGCATTACAAATCCTTCCCTCACCCAACATCCGAACCCCGTCCCCTCCCATCTCGAGTACCCTTAACAAAATAAAGTGAAGGCTACACGACGTGTAGCCTTCACGTGACATCAAATGAACACCTTGTAGGGTTATCACGAAACGGATAAAACGCGAAATCCAATCTAATTTGCTCACCATAACTCTAAACAAATTCGATGATATTTATAACAATTGCTGATACGTGAGCTGTGGCAGGGTTATAGATACGCTAGTGCAAGTGCCGTTTGTCAAACGGTAATTTGCTCATGAGTTTTCGCATTACGGCTGTCAGCGAAAAAAACAACTCTCCAACTTGGTGTGTTGTTGGAGCAGAATATATCTTCATTTTTCCAACACCATTCGGTGCACGAAGTGTGGCGGGTTTGAATAAAAGTGTTTAATGTATATTTACGAGATAGTTTGTAAGGTTTGTTTTGGTTGAGTAGAATTAAAGCGCTCAACGCTACCGTTTAGTCTTCCGTTAGCGGTCGGTTACCTATATCTTCAGGTACATCGTATTGCTAAAGTCTCTTAATAATGTATTTTCTTTATTACATAACCCATTTATTCAATTAAAATGATTTAAACAAAATATTTGGTTTGATTTATATGTTTCAGGAAGAACAGAAATGAGGGCCAACGAACGGTACACAAAATCAACGAACAACCAATAACATTATAAAAGGTGATGTCCAAGGACAGCGTGGTAGCAGATACATGTATATGGACTCCGGGGTTCGGTTCTCGTCAAGACCATAACACTAGCAACATGGCAACGGAACCAGGCTGGATGGCATCAACCTTAGCAACCGATCCACACTGCATAGCAACGGACAAAAGCAACAGTCACGTCTGTAGACATTCCGGTATGCAGAAGTACAGTCATAGTCAGAACCATATGGATCCTCATCATTACCAATCCTATAATAAGCAGTATGGATACTCAAATGAGTTCGGTAGATACGGATATGTTCAAAATGGATTCAGTAACCATGGTTACGGTGTCACTTTGAGACAGTTATGTCGCAGACGCTTCATATCCAAAGTTTGTAAAGTAAGTGAATATTTGTTTTCCAAACTAAAGAATTAGAAAAAGACTCAATATAAGCTGCTCTTTGTTTAACAAAGTAGTTATTAAGAAGTTATTGATTTAAACGTGTCTTTTATTTGAAGGATAATGTACCTAAGATATACATGTTACATTATCCGACCTGATTTATATGCGTAAACTTCATCCTTCAATGAATACATCCAAGTAACATCATAACTGCGGTTATAGAATTCATATTCATAGCACGACTGTTTTCTTAAGCTTCTTGAAGCTCGCAATAAAAGGCTGCCTTTAGATGAACAGTCCAGACTCTTTAAGAGATAGGGCATTTTGAATTCCTTGTTTTTGTTCTTGCAAGGAGACACATCAGGCTTTTCAGGGTCGGACAAATGACAGCCAAATGATAGAAACGAATCCGAATCCTTGGGCTTTTAACCAAACCATCTTGATTTTATCCGGGTAACAAGATGAAACTAATTTGTAAATATCATGAATCGGTACATTGGTTCAGTTCAATATTTATGAATGATGAGAAATAATTGACATTCGTAATGAAGTCGATTTTCCCGTATCTTGACATTCGAAAACACTAACTTGTTATCGAACTGCCTATCAGAATGAAGTTTTGGTATCGATCTCAATCACCGAATCTTAGCCAAATATAGCTTCCTCTTTTTTCCGCCAAATATAGCTCCACTCCCCGCCCGTCGGTACATCATGTATCGGATTTCTGTATTCGCTGTCTTTGAGTGATTGCGCAGGTCCAGGGGCTAACGTAAAAACGGTCCGCTGGGCTTCATAGGAGTTGATCCCGCTCGTTGTTTCTGGGCATTGCCGATAGGGAATGGATAAGTGAACCAGTGACCCTATGACCTTGCCCAGGGTTGAAACAAAAATAAAGAGTTCGATTATGTGACATCTTCGTTTGCGGACGTATTGGATCATGAGTTGGTTCCTGTTTCTCTATGCGAAAGAAAAGGGAAGCTGTCAAGCCATATTGGGAGCCTCCTAAAGCGTTTTGAAAATAAAGTACTTTTGAGCTTTGATGGAACTCTTTAAATTAAAGCTAATTCATTTTAGAATTGGTTGTTCGGGAAATACACATCAAGTGTAGCCATACTGTTAAAGTGCAAAGGAGTTCATTTCAAATCAGTGGTCGATTTTTCTGACGAAGTGTCTTCTCGTTGCACATAATTCATTGCCCTGGATATTGACTATTAACTTTAGCAAATTTCTCAATTATGATCAAACAAAATGTTACTTTATCCAATTTTCGCGAAATTCAATATAGTATGTGTTTCAAAAAACATGTTCTGCATTTTGACTTTGAATCCAAGGTTGCAATATATGAGTCGATTTAAAGATGAAACGGTTATGGCCCTGGGAAGAATTCAAATAAAATGATTTACTCGATCTCTTATGAAAATAAAAGACCTTTTAAATATATGAAACCGAATCCTTGGATATTAAGACTACCGGTAGTCTGGAATCTTATTCTTACGGGATTTATTACAATTTCTCATTTGTATGTCCCTTATATATCCGGGAGTGTCCCAAACTGTTGCTATGGGAATTTTGATGAGACCCTCAATTCTCTGTGCATTTTTTGCAACTTCCGGCATAACACGTGGACCTTTCTACCCTGTGGTTCAACCTCTTGTGAAGCGTCACCGAAAGATCGAAGACCTTGAGTCGTCATCCTTTGAGGCATATTAAGTCTCAAAGGACGATTTAAAAGGCGCTGTGTATAAATTATTCTAATTGAAAGGTTATCCTCACGCCTTTGGTGAAATGCGAGGGACATCGCCAATTCGATTATGAATGTCACAGTATATCCGGTTCCAGTAAATAAACTTCGACCGTTTTACTCTTTTTGTCACAATTTCTTGTCTTGGGATTTGTATGAAGACTTCTAATTTTCTACTTTTTATCATTCATGTAGATATCTTTGTGTTTTCGAACAAAGACAAAACACACATGGTTCAAGATTGAGCATGAGTTTAATAAGTGGATTTAGCAATAAAATTTTAGAATCGAATTCACATTTTTATAGAGCCCAAATACTATTCTTTAAAAAAAAGTTATTTATAAACATCACATTTTATCCATACCGTTACCTTGTCAACAATCAAATATCCTTCTGTGGCTTTTCAACACCAACCGGACTAATAAAATCCAATTAGGACCATCAAACTACTAATTCTCTTCTAAGGGTTAACAGAACTCAACGCGTAAAAAGTGTTTGTCAGAGAAGACGGGAAATGGCGTAGTAATTTAGAGCACTCCAGTCAGAACTTTTTTGTCTTAAATATTTAAATCTCAGGCCACAGGTGTCATCTCAACTTCATCTCTCCCATTGGTATTCTGAAATGAAGTTAAATTATTTTATTTTGACTTAAAACTAAATTCAACCGATATATACAAATCCTATAAATACAGGGCAATGTACGAAAAGTGTGAACGTATTTATTTAATGAGTCAAATAAAATGGCCCAAATGAAATACAGTCAAGAATGTATGCGCAGGGTCGGAAAGAGGCAAATTCGATTACATATAAATCGCGATTCCCGCCTTCCAAATCGAGGGACCTCAGCAGCGGCACACCAAATTCCGTGTAATTACCCGGATTACTTTACTGATCAAGTTAGGTGCCGAATATTGTGCTGTTGCCAGGCAGGCTGCAACAAAACGACTAACAGGCCAGAGTGGTGTTGTCGATCTGTTTTACTTAAAGCTGCTTGTGTTTTTGATCTCATGGGCCTTTTATTTATTTTTCTTTTTAATATTGAGGGTATTTTTGTGTATCTATTCCCATTACTGAACATTATATAATTACTAGTATCACCAAAAACGATATTTCAAAGAAAACATTTAGGCCTTTGTAATCGTTCAAGCGCCATATTCAAATATCATAGCTATATGGAAATGCACTTGATTAATGCTACAGCCATGTTAATTTAATAAGAATCTAAAATATAATCTATACGATAAAGTCTGCATTTCAACCTTGTTTGATTTTTTTGTCGCCAGAGTGCGCTGAGTGTCGTCCTCGTGTTCACCATCATCGTCAACATCACGCTGATCCGGGACAGCAGTCGCAGATTGCACGAGGCTCAGGCTAGACATGGTAGAGTCCAGATACGTGTATATTTTTCTGTAGTTCTCTCCTCTATTTATACTATAACACTATCTTGTATTCATTTTCGTCTCACTCTCTCCCCCTGTCTTTTATTCCCGCTCTCGCTCTGTCTTTCATCCCCGCTATACATGAAAATGCTATTAACGTTTGAATTATAAAAATAGTCAGGAATAATCCAACTATCATCACTTAGTAAGAAAGCAAAAATGATTGCTCAAACTCAAAACGATTACGGCTGTCAAAGCTGATATTTTAAGTTACAGCCGTGGAAGGCTGAGGGGATATGGATGATTTACGACAGCGCAGCTGGGGCGACAATCCATCACTAAGGCAACCAGCGAATTGACGCGTTGATAGGGAAACGCCCTTAGTTACTCTTGTTGTGCCTGTCAATCAAAACCTAATTGTGGGCTGAAAGCTAATGCTAAAAAATAAATTGAAATGTATTTCCAAAAATGCCATATGCCAATGATTAAAATGTTTGTAATACTGAATATGCATACTTTACACGCGGCCTTCAGATATCTGTAGCAGGCATTAATTGTGAGTTTTAAGGCGATTCGTACATGATCCTGAATATGTAGGACCGAATGTCATATTCATGAAAGACTGACGTTCATTGTGTAAATGAGTCAAACTCATATATATTCATTAATTTCATGAAGGGTCTTGCAGCCAGTCTAAAAAGAATCTCCTGATCCAACATAAACACTCCTGTAGATGCATTATACATTTTATCATGAATTATCAGTAGACATATCCTGATGTGCTATCATTTTTGTTTCGACATGAAGCAATAGTAATTACATCCCAAAAACATTTCATTTCGAAAAATAAAACAACCCCGAGTAACCGTGTTCAGCTATCTTGTTCTTCTTTGCAGAATTACAAGAGGGCATAGAGATGGAGGGAGATGAATCGTTCCGAATGGAAGGTCGAAGCATCAAGCAAGTCACGGAACCACCGCGAACCGTTCAACTGGAGGTGCACTCGTCGAGAAACAGGGTCTACATGGCGGTTGATGGTGCTCTGGTTGGTTTTATTACTGTTCAAGTACTGATTAAATGTTTAAATGGAAAGTATTTCAAAGAGGAAAACTCGATTACGTATGATTCGCGGCTCCCTCCCAATCGAGGGGCCACAGCGGCACACTACATACCGTGTAATTATCCGTGTAAGCAATTACGAATATAACTTGCTTGATATTCTGTACAACTGCAGGACAAATGAATGCCTTACTATTTTAATTTCTATTTCAGATATATGAAGACCGAGAAAAAGAACAGAATCGAGGAATACATATCGTCGTTCTAAATCAAGCAACGGTAGGCTGTTTCATCACATTCCGTATGCATCGCGACCTGAAATGGTCACCCTTGAAATTAAATGTTATAGGTTATAAAAGTATAGGCCCTATGCTTTGCATCTCTCTGTAGCAATAGTAGATAGTTTGAACCAATTATACACACTCATTTGCATCATTGATATTCATCGCAACAAAACTTACATTTAAAAGTCATCGAAACACATTTACAATGTGCAATTTTTCATATTCCGCCATTTGTATTTCCCCAGGGTAGCATCATGGCGACTCGTCTGTTCGACACGTACGTCAACCGTGAAGACGAAGCAATGACGCTGTTTCTCAGTCTCCTCAAGCCAGGCAGGATCCTGCTTATTGCAATTAAGGTAAATAGTGAATAAAGTATTCTTTGATTCTCTTCTTAACATGCATTATACCTCTCCTCTCGTCTATCGATCGGCATTTACTATAATTTCAATAAATAAGTTATTGCAAATTTCAAAGTTCCCGTTAAATTTCGGCTAATCAAATGAAAGTAGTTATGATGACGTACCGTCGATAATTAATGATAAGCTGGGGGTAATAATTGAAGAGTTGTCTGATAAAATAGATGGAAAAACGTTTTGAAATGTGTCATTCTGACTGTCTCTCCATATCTGTCTCATTTTGTTCAAATTTACAGGATGAGGCCTCACAGCAGCTGAAACAAGCGGCACGTGACATGTTGGGGCGCCTTGGCAGTGCGCATGCGCGGACGATCACGTGGCGAGATATGTGGGCTATGATTGCCGTGAAACAAGGTAAAGAAAAACGATTGTTTTTGCAAAAACATTATGAGTTTTTGACAATTCAATATTTTTTCTCATCCTCTAGAGAAATGGACCCGATGATTCAAGCTTCATAGAAAGTTCTTATTGTGAGAATCAATTGAGTATGAAATAAGTTTCATACATTTTTCCACTCAATTATCCACAAATATCAAATTATTTCGATTCACAAGTCAATTTTTGCATCACTGTATGAAACATCATCAATATTTATATTTAATTTATAGAGGGCTTATTAAAAGAGGAGCTCAGCTCTGCTCCGGACACATCCAGCTGGGGTCGTCCGGTTACCATCACCACGTCTTTCACACTAAGACCATTAAGTGGTGAGTCCTTTGATGCTTCGTTGGATTTAGAATTTTAAAAATATGTCAGTTTTCAAATAAGTTTTTTCACCTTAGTTAAATTAACGTACACCCCCATGTTCATGTTATGAACGACCAGTTGGAAAAATATTTTCAAGAAACAATTACGGGTTTTATCAAGGTGGTGGACTTCCCTATTTGTTTGTTTAAACAATTCATTTTTTGTAATTAACTCAACATAAGTAACATACGAATTATACTTCCATATTTTGCAGATGCTGAGTGCACTTGGCCAGATTCAGAAGTGAACGTGCGACGGCGCCATTTTTGCGGTCGCTTCGAAGGCTACGGTTCCGTTTGTAGCTGCACACGACCGGCGCCGCTCGTCTTTCAAACTAAACCCGTAAGTATAAGGATATTTGCTTCGTCACTTAAATCGCATCTGAGTGATAAATCAACTGTGAAGACTTGTGTTCTTTTTTTTCTCTCAAATTTCAATTATCATCCTGAATTGTTTTAAAAAGTTCCCTATTGTTGCTATCGAAATATAACAAAAAACATCAATTGGTCCCCTCAATCAAGTTCAATGCCAACATGCCATAAATAAAGTCATTTAATATTTTCCCCTATAACACCCATCATCTAGCTAGAAGAGGACAACACCTGGGACATCCCCGTCGTAGTTATTGCGAGTGACCGCCCGCACTACTTGTATCGTATGCTGCGCTCGCTCCTCGCGGCCGACGGCGTCAATCCCTCCATGGTGACCATATTTGTCGATGGCTACTTCGAGGTGGGTGTTGCTATAGTTACGGATTTTGAGTAATGAGATATTTCTTGGTAGGCTATAATGTTGGTAATATGAATAATGGAAATTGATTATTTGATTATTTCCTATTTAATAGTTTAAGTCCTTTGTCAAGATTTGTAAAGTACAGTATGTCCGTGTTGAGATACCTACACATTTAAAGTGACATGCGTGCACGACAATCGCAACTCAAAAGGTTTTGTTCAGTTTAACGTTAAAGTATTTTTCAACAAAAGAAAAGAAACGACCAAATCGAAATGTGATTTATTGTTTATTACACTACTTACAAGTAACAACCCTCCTTATCTAATTCATTCCCTTTTCTGTCTTTAAACATCAGGGCCCGGTTGAGGTGGCTCGCTTGTTTGGCTTGACTGCCATTCAGCACACGCCACTTGGTGAGAAGAGAGCCAGGATATCACAGCACTACCGCGCCAGCCTCACAGCCACCTTCAACAATCATCCCGTAAGTAGTGACAATATTTATATCAAGTCAAGATATTAAGTTTTTTAATGGAAATGAATTACGGGCCACGAGACAAATCATTAATAATCAGAAGCCGTACTATATTGTCCTTAGATATTAGGTGTTTTAATCGAAATGTCTGACGGGACAGAGCGTTAATATTCTGAGGCCTTACTATATTGTCCTCTTGTCAAACGCAATGCCATGTAAAAACATATAAGATAAATGCTTGTTTTAAGCAATATTGGTACTTTGGTAAAAGTTTATCATTATAATTTGCGATGCCATGTTTCAGAAAGCAAAATATGCCATCATACTTGAAGAAGACCTAGATGTATCCCCTGACATATTCAGGTAAGCTCAGGACTTGATATTAATCTTTGAAAATGCAGCAAGAATATGCAAAAAAAAAAATAAAGATTATTAAATATTTCATTGGGTACGTCATGACCGACAGTCTATCCGATACACTTTCTACCAGATTAGTATGATATCAAGATATTGAAAGTAAGCAATATATTTAACTGCGAAATGAAGGAAAATCTAGCGAGATTTTTTTACACCCGTGGGATATGTGGATTTATTGGCAAATGAATTTACATGTAGGCCTACGTACGTTGTCTGGTTAACATTGTGTAACTTTGAATATTATTTTCTGCTTGTAGTTACTTTAGTCAGACCGTGGCTTTATTAGAAGAGGACGATAGTTTATACTGCGTCTCCGCCTGGAACGACCAAGGTTACGAGCATTCGTGCCACGATCCCGCCTTGCTGTATAGGTATTTTTCCTAGATACAAAACATAAGGACAGATTTTAGAAAAAAGCAAGCGCGCGAATGTTTTAAATCAAACTCAAGCGAAAATTATTAGACATCACACAATGCATACAAGTACAACTAAACAGCAGAACTAGAACTTTAAGGTAGTAAAACATTCTGTTTGGAATTATGCCATGATAAAGAAAGCAGGGTCATTGTTTTTGTGAACTATTTGTTGCAGAGTGGAAACGATGCCCGGCCTGGGCTGGGTGCTGAAAAGGAGTCTCTTTAAAGAGGAGCTCGAGGCCAACTGGCCCACGTCGGAAAAGGTCTGATGAAAAATATATTAATCTTCGCTTTTGGTTGATTCGTCGCTGCTTATTTAAGCATAAATGTATTTGTTGGAATGTATTGCGCTGATTAAGAACATGAAAAGAGTGAATATCTAAGCTTTAATTCTGAAAAAAAATATGTTGAAATTAAACACTCCAAATACCGTCACATGCAACGCGAATTTCGAATAGAAAGCTATGCTTTATTAACCGTTGCAACAAAAAATATGATTTATGAGTTATAGTATCAACATCTCAAACATTTCACTAAATCATGTATTTTATTTCTCCCTTCCTATTCTCCTCTCCTCTTCATGTTGACCTTGACTTGTGACCTTGACAGCAATGGGACTGGGACATGTGGCTGCGCATGCCCAATGTGCGTCGTGGCCGCGAGTGCATCGTGCCGGACGTCCCTCGCACTTTCCATTTCGGCGCCCGCGGGCTCAATGTCCGCTCTCGATTCCAGGACGCCTACTTCCAGAAACACACACTCAACACACTGCCAAATGTTAAGCTAAAAGATGTTGACAGGTAGGGGTATTGGTATCTTAAGATTTGGATAAATAACTGGTCGAACTAGTAAGACATAGTTATATACAATACAACGGTGATTGTCCTGCATTTTGGCTCGTCTACAAAGAATGAGCTGATAAATAGTAACCCTTTGATGGTAAACTTCCAACTAAAAAGACTTCTCAATGATGAGCAATAATCTGTTTAT